>CANTUR010001031.1:0-83393 GCA_947683625.1 Mallotus nudiflorus
AGTCTCCTCTGTAAAACGGACATCTCTTTTACCATAGGTAGAGCCAAACCTGCATAAAAATGCACTTCTAATAATCGTAGACATTCACGCTCGAGTCGGGCTTCCAGAACTACACTTAGCCCCGACCGAGATCACAATCCAACAAAACATCACAAAAAATTAAATTATCTATTTCCCCAAACATACACTTCACAGACATGATTATCGATAGTCAGAAATTATCTCGTAATATAGATTTAAAAATAAAATTTCACAAACCAACATATATATATATGGAAACAACATTCACAATTAATATTACTTAATGAAAATTACCTATTATTACATATATAAAAATATATCTATAAACCTCTTAAATGTTAATAAATCTAATTAACATATATTTTAATTAAAATTAGCGTAAAATTACATATTTACCCAACTAATAGGAAAATACACATAATATTCAAAATAATATCTAATATACTATTAAAAGTTGATTTTAGTAGATAATTTGTAAAACCCCTTTTAAATTCCTTGATTATTATTAAAACCAACTAAAATTATTGTTTAACTATATTTAACAAAAATTACGTTTCTACCCTTATAATATACAAACTTGTATAATACCCTATTAATATTAAAAATTCCTTGAAAAATTATACAAACATAAAAAAAATCAATTTTCTCTACATTAAACATCTTAATATTATTAAAAACATATAAATAACTACTACTTTCTTCTGAAAATATAATTTAACCCTAATTATTCCACATTTGACATAAACTTAAAAATATTTATATAAAAAAAATAGTATAAAAATCACAAAAACCACAATTTAAGTTCTAAAATTAACAACATTTAATATTAATATTAATTATCAAAATTTCATAATTTTTACAATAAATTTCAAAATTAATAAAAATATTAATTAAATACCCAAAATTACAAAATCTATAATTAACTTCATAATTTCTAAAAAATCTTAAATAAACATCAAT
Source organism: Mallotus nudiflorus (assembly GCA_947683625.1). Classification (NCBI taxonomy): domain Eukaryota; kingdom Viridiplantae; phylum Streptophyta; class Magnoliopsida; order Malpighiales; family Euphorbiaceae; genus Mallotus; species Mallotus nudiflorus. The sequence continues at coordinate 982 of CANTUR010001031.1, forward strand.
ACATTACAAATAATTAACATTAATTACCCTAATTACTAATTAAACTAAAAAAAAATGAAATAAAGGCAAATAAAAAAAATCAAAAGGAAATCAAACAAAAATTCTGTAAATCAAGAAAAATCAAAATAATGTACAAAAAATCGGATTTGAATAACTAAATTAGTATAATTCATCATTTAGCTTAGAATGAATAAATATTTATGCATTAATCCACCCCAACAACAAGAAAACAACTCTAAGACAACCTAAAAACACCCAGAACAACTCACCTTCACCTTCAATACCGATGCCGAAAACGGGTTGCAGCGGTGAGGCCTAACGTCGGTCGATGCCTGAGAAGGCAAGGTAAGTTGAGGGAGCAATGACGGTGCCGATCCAGCTCCAACAGTGACAGTAAGAGCCTCAGACCGAGGGAGAGGAAGAACAGGGCACTAGGAAAAAGAGGAAAAGAGGGAGGAAGAAGAAGCTGGCGGCGGGATGGTCGCTCCGAGAGGTCGAGGCACGCCGGAAGGAGAGGAAATGTGGTGGTGATGGTGATGGACGGGGAGGAGAGGCAGTAAGGTAGGAATTTTCGGGTTTTATGGGTATACATTCTCATGAGTATATAATAATAATAATAATAATAATAATAATAATAATAATAATAATAATAATAATAATAATAATAATAATAATAATAATAATAATAATAATAATAATAATAATAATAATAGTAATAATAATAATAATAATAATAATCTACATTATATTATAATCATATAATATAATATGTATATATAAATATATACACTCATACATATATATATATCTATACATATAAAATCCCATGTTTACGTACTCTATACATATACATGCATGTATGTGCATATATATATATATATATATAATACCCTAAAAAAAAAATAACACCTACATAAAATAATAAAACATATATAATATATAGTTTATATGATACATATCATAAGTTTGAAATTAAAAAGGGGATATAGAATATTCACACTTTAAAAAAATAGCTATCTAATATTTAAATTTTATTATAGAAAATGTATTTCCTTAATAATAATAATAATAATATAACTCTATCTAAATAAAATAGCTAGGAAAATTAACAATGGTGTAATATAAATTAAAATTATTTATTAATAATACAAATTCAAAAATTACTTATTTAAATAAAACGTAGGGTATTACAGTTTCAACTGAGTTCCATGAACTTTTTAAAAATTGCAGCATTAGTTCTAATCTATTAAAATTGATATAAAGTGCTGACATGTCAATTATTCTGTAGATATCTTTAAAGTAGATTGACCTTGTCAGTCAACATTTAAAGTCTGTAAAACACATTATATGACACCTTTGTGATCCATTGACATGTTACATTTCCACTAAGGGGCATCTACAATGGTTTACCACTCTAAAGAGTGTAACACTCACATCACATCATTACTTGATTATCCTCTTTTTCATTATATTTTTGCTTACTATAGATTACACTAAAAAAAAGGATAACATCATGGACCCACTATCAAATCATATATTTATTTTTGGGGTAAATTGCTAGTACGTCTTTGAGGTTTGGGCAAACTAACTATTTCGTCCATACTTTTGTAAAAGTTAATTAAAAACCCCTTGAAATTTAATATCGTGAACTGTTTGCCCCCCTTCGTTAGATTTCTTCATAAGACACTGTTAAGTAGAGTTGAAATGACCTTTTTTTTCCCATTAGTTAAAAGAAAAAATCCTTACAAGTTACAAAGCTTCCCTCTTTTCCCTTATACAGTATCTATGTACTGCTTCAATAGGTCAAACCCTAACTATTTGTGTCTCTTTCACATTTTTTATCCTGAGTGCTCTCTTTCTCCTTTTTTTAATTCGTGAGTGTCTCTTTCTCATTTTTTTATCCATGAGTGTGTCATTTTCTTCTTTCTTAATCCATGAGTGTGTTACTTTATCCTAATATTGACAGCGTGCATATGTAGTCCTTAAAGCAGTGAATCCAAGAATTATGGTCCTTAAAGTGGTGAAGCCAAGAAAAGGGAATGGATTACTTACAGGTAATAAAAACATGATTTTTTTTTGCAAGAAAAAGCTAATGCCCAAATTCGTTGGAGCTTGTATGTTCCTATAAATAAAGGAGGTAAAAAAGATTTAGGGTTTTTGTCTGTAGTAAATTTGGGAATGAAAAAATAGATTAGGGTTTTAATAATCAGATTAAAGTAGTTGATAAATTGAATAATTTTTTTATTCATTTAAAGTTTGCAGAGGAGTACAATATTTGTAATACCTTATATTTTTATAAAGTAATTTTTGAATTTGTGTTATTAATAATTATTTTTAAATTATATTATATAATTGTTAATTTATCTAGCTATTTAATTGAGATATATTTATGTTAGTATTATTTTAGGGTTTTATTATTTGATATAAGTATTATATTTGGGGATATATATATTATTTTAGCCTTCCTCACCTTCTCAAGCATTGGTCGACGCCAAGCCTCGCTGTTGTAACTCATCTCCAACGTCGGCATCAAAGGTTGAAGGTGAGTTGCTGCAGGTTGATTTTAGGTTGTTTTAAAGGGTTGTTTTCTGGTTGTTTGAGTTGATTTATGAGTTAATCTTCATTTATTCTAAGCTAGATGATGAATTATGCTACTTTAGTTGTTCAAATCCAATTTTTGTATATTATTTTGATTTTTATTGATTTTACAGAAATTTATTTGATTTTTACTTGAGTTTAATTAACAATTAGGGTAATTATTGTTAATTATTTTTAGTATATTGATTTATTTAAGATTATAGAAAATTATGGTGTTAATTGTGAATTTTGTGAATTTTGAATATTTTATTAATATTTTATTAAATTTCAAAAATTTATTGTTAAAAAATTATGAAATTTTGATAATTGGTATTATTATTAAATGTTATTAATTCTAGAACTTGATTTATAGTTTTTGTGATTTTTATATTATTTTTAAAATTATTTTTAAGTTTATGTCAAAGGTGGATAATTAGGTTAAATTTATATTTTGGAAGAAATTATTAGTTAATTTTATGTTTTTAATTATATTAAGAAATTTAATGTTGAGAAAATAATGTTTAGGTATTTGTATAATTTTTAGGGAATTTGTGAGTAATAATAGTGTATTATGTAAGTTTATGTATTATAGGGGTAAAAATGTAATTTTGTGTTAATTATAGCTAAATAATGGATTGTAGTTGGTTTTAATAATATTTAAGGAATTTAAAAGGATTTTTTCAAATTATTTACTATTTTTGACTAATTAACACTAATTTTCAAAAATTAATTTTAAATAATATATTAGGTATTATTTTGAGTATTATGTGTATTTTTCTATTATATGGATAAACATGTAATTTTATGCTAATTATAGTTAAATATATATTTTAGTTGGTTTTATTATATTTGAGAGGTATAGAGGATTTTTATGAATTAATTGGTATTTTTAATTAAGTAATGTTAATTTTGAATTGTTTCCAAATATTATATATATATGTTTGTGAAATTTTGTTTTTAAGCTTTAATAAGAGATGATTTTCGTAGTTATGGATATTTATATGTAATATGTATTTTTGGGAAATAAATGATTTTATTTTGTGATGGTTGAGTTGTGCTCGATCGGGGTTAAGTGTAGTTCTGGAAGCCCGACTCGAGTGTGAATGTCTGTGAATACTAGAAGTGTATTTTCTATGCAGGAATGGCTATACCTATGGTAGAGATGTTCTATTTTACAGAGGAGACTCTACCAAAATTTTGATAGATTTTTCTCGTAAAATGTGACGTCTTCCTGTAAATTCCTAGTATTAATTAGGGTTTTCCCCTATCTATCGAATCTTATCCGGTCTTCCTCGAGTCAGTCTAGAATTTCGTTATTTCTGTTGATTTTCAATTTTTAATTCCATAGACGTGTTTTTAAAATAGGTCTGTTATTTTTGTTCTAGAGAATACCGGAGCAGGAGCTGTTGGATCGAGGCAGATGCGCGGTCGTCAACCTTCTCGCTCGTCCTGTAAGTTGATAAATTGATATGTGCATGTGTTTTATTTAAAGATGTTTGCACTCATATTTTTAGTATTTATTATATGATTTATTTAATTTAAATGCTGCTATTTAAGATTTAAGTGCATTTTATTTATTTAAAATTAGTTTTGCAAAAATTTGGTAAAACGGGCTACTTGGTGGGTTTCACACAGGACCGTGTGCACATGGTAGAGATTAAGAGATGGATCCGATATATATATGACTTATGGATATGAACTAGGATGGGTGCCCTCGGTAGATGCCTTAGCTCTCGGGGACCGCCAGTGCCATGTAATTGGATTAAGTGGATGATTGCGGCTTGGTGCCTCGGTTGATGCCTTTGCTCTCAGGGACCCGACAGTCTAGTTGGATTAAGTTGGCCTGGTTGGCCATTTAGAAATTTGGGTTTAGGGTTCCACTGAGATTTTTTAAAAGCTATATATATACGTTATAAATTATTTTCACTATAACTATATGGCTTTCAAAAAGGTTTTCAAACCATACAACTCTTTTTATTGACTTACTCAGTAAGGTCTGATTCCCCTCAATCTATTTTTTTCAGGAGCTTGGGAGTTTGACCTCATACCACCTCTACATTGGATTTCTTCATCACCCCGGCTATATTATGTAGGTTATTGTGAGCTGTACTATATTAAGTGACTCTAGCATACTGCAGTAGTGTGTGTACTATGAGTTTGTATAACTTAAATATACTTATGTATTGGAGTTTTAATAAATCATAGCTTATGTATAATGTTTAAGATTGATTTATGATATTTGATGATGAAGAACATTTTATAATGCACACAATTATGTTTATTTTTAGAAAAATCAGTTTGATAACGTGTTTTGGTATAAAATAAAGTTTTAAATTTGAATATTTTATTTTTTCTTTTCCTTAAGGCTTACTATGGGTTTCGGGGGGCCTTATGCCTACCCATTCCCTAGTGCCGGTCACCGTGCCCTCGAGTTCGGGTCGTGACAATATTACTATCATATTCAATGAAGTTGAGAAACAAATTGCTAATATGGACCCTAATAAATATAGTTATATCTGCTTAATAGATGATTGTCCTAAACTCTTTGATATTAAGTATGATTTTATGGATGTGATTAGGAGTAAAGGACAATATTTAAGAAATCATGATGAAATGCTCATGTTTCATAAGTATAGAAAAAGGCTAGATATTGCAATTTATGTGTATGAGTGTCATAACCTAATATTAATTATGCGTAAGGATGGTGGGAGTACATAACAACATGATGAATGCAGTGGTGAAACGAATGGTGCTAAAAGATGATAGGGATGAAGGAGTGTGAAGCTGATGGAAGTTTTGCAAATCTAGTAGGAATGGATACTAAATGTGATGGAAGTGAGGTTGATTAAGTTGATAACTGGTAGTGAAGATGAAGTTATAGGGGTACCTGGTGAAGAAAATGCTTATGAAGAAGTACTATTTATAGAGGCAAACCTTTTTACAGAAGAAAACCTTGAAGAAGAAATGGTATAAGAGCATGAGGATGAAATTACTATAAAACATGAGGAAGAAGTTGCACAAGATCTTGATTTTGAAGCTAATGAAAAAAATGAGGAAGTTGAAGGTGAATTTGAAAAAGGCAACATCCCTACTCTTAATTCAGTTCAAGAGGAAATGCCTCCAACTCTGCTTAGAATGTTAGATACAGGGGAAAGGGTAGGCATTGAGGTAGGGGCAAAGGGAGGGAAAGAGGTAGGGACAGAGGTACCACTGTAAGAAGTTCTTGTGGCACTAGTAACCAATAAATTGTGAGGTGAATAACTACACAAAGGTGATATAGGAGGGGTGATTCTACTGTGGGAGGTGGTAAGAGTAGTTATTATTAATTAGTGGTGATGACTACCACTTTTCTGATAGTGATTATCTGGATTGGATGGTGAATGCTCCTTCTGAGATTTCTAAAAGTAGTGAGACAGTTGATGTAATACCCTATATATATATATATATATATATATATATATTATATATATAATATAATTATTTAATATTAAGGGATACATTTTTTCTCAAGAAGTACTATTAATAGTTAATTTGCATTATATTAAAGTATAAAAATTTTTTAACATTATATTTTTAGGATAAATATTAATTTAAATGTGCCATATCTATTCACATGTGTATATATATATATATATAGATATATATATATATATATATATATATATATATATATATATAATATAGTATAAAGCGTAATTATATACTTGTGTATATATATGTATACGTTTTCATGTAGTATAATAAGTATAGTATATATATGTATATATATATGTATGTATGTGTATATATATATATATATATATATATATATATATATATATATACATTAGTTTATATTATAGTATATATAAGTATATGTATATATATATATATATATATATATATATGTATATGTATGTTTTTGGAAGAGGAAAGGCAGAACCGAGCTCCCATCCTCCCCCCACCTCCGCGAATCCTTCGACCACCACCGTCACTGCGCCTCCCCCACCCTCCGGCCACCGTCTGCTACTCCCTCTTCCTTCTCCCTCGCCTCCGGCCACCTACAGAGCCGCCGGAAGCTGCTGGGAAGAAGAAAGCCGAGAGTTTTGCTCTAACTCGCCCAAGCTTCGTCCGGCCACCATTTTCCTCCATTCCGGTGCCAATCTCCTCCCCTTGCACCGGTGAGGCTTAATCTAACCTTTGTTTAAGCTTTGATCATGAATTGAATGAGTTTTGGTTGATTTTTAGTTTGTGAACTCTAGGGTTTCGAATTTTTTTTAACTTAATCTAGCTTGATTCATACAAACTCCCCTTTACAAATATGATTCCTAAGTAGCTTAATCTACCTCTAGGAATTTTTGTATAATTTTTGGAATTTATTTTGATTTTTGGTGAATTTTGGATATTTAAATAATTTTTTTTAGGAATTTTCGGGAATTAATTATAAAAATGGTAAATAATAATAATAATTGACATTTTGGTGATATTAAGTGTTGAAATTAATTTTAGGGTAAGGTAGATAATTTAAGAAAATTATACAAATTTTCTAGGAATTTTTATGCTTTATGTCAAAATATAATAATTAGATTAATTTTGAAACTTTGGGTTAAATAGGTAATGAGATTGATAAATGAGGTTATTAGTGAATAATATGAATTTTAGAACTCAAATCATAATTTTTGAGATTTTTATACTATTTTTATAAATATATTTGAGTTTATGCCAAAAAATTTATTTTTAGGGTAAATAATATTTTTGGGAGAAAATTTGTTGGTTAATTAAATGTTTTAATTACATTAAGAAAATGTATTTTGAGAAAATGAATTTTTGACATGATTAAATAGTTTTTAAGAATTATTTTTAGTAGTAAAAGCTCATTATGTAAATTATGTATTTTAGGGGGGTAAAAAATGTAATTTTACACTAAATTTGATAAATATATATTTTAATTAGTTTTTATGAATAATTAAAGGGTTTAGATAATTTTTATAAATTATTGACATAATTTCCTAAGTAATGTAAATTTTGAATATCAAATTCCCCAATATATATATATATATATATATATATATATATTATATATATATATATATATATATATATATATATATACACATAATACATTGCACTAGATTTAATTTGGGCTATAATCATAATTTTAATATGGTTAGAATACAAATTTATTTGCTCAATTTTGAATAATGGAGACTTTGTATAATTTTTATCTATTCTAATATGTATGTATGAGATATATGTATTTAAGAAACACATATTATTAAATTGTGATATTTTATTTGAGTTGTGATCTCGGTCGGGGCAAATTGTATTTTGGGAGCCCGACTCGAGTGTGAATGGTTTTGGAAAATTAGAAGTGCATTTTCTATGCAGGGTCTGGCTCTACCATTTGGTAGAGAGATGTCCGTTTTACAGAGGAGACTCTGTTTGAAAGAGACTCTGTTGAAATTTTGGTAGATTTTCTCGTAAAACGTGATATTCGTAGAAAAGTGTCTACCGTTAATTAGGTTAAATCCTGGCTGTCGAGTCTCGTCCGGTTTTCATCGAGTCAGTCTGGAATTTTATTACTTTGTTGATTCCTGAATTTGATTCCTTAGTCGTGTTTTAAAAAGTCGATTTATTAATTTCTTTTAGAGCATATCGGAGCAGAAGCTGTGAGACCGAGGCAGACGCGTGGTCGTCAGCCTTCACATTCATCCTGTAAGTCAGTAGAACGATCTGTGCGTGTGTTTATGTAAAAATGCATGCGCTCGTATTTTATTACATTGATTACATGATTTATTTAATTTAATGCTATTATTTAAGATTTAAACGCATTTTGTTTATTTAAAATCGATTTTGGGAAATTTTGGTAGAACGGGCTACCTGGTGGGCCTCACCAGGACTATGTGCACATGGTAGAGATTGAGAGATGGATCCGAAAATTTTATGATTGATGAATGTTAAACTGGGACAGGTGCCTCGGTAGAAGCCTTAGCTCTCGGGGACCGCTAGTGATTGGAAAGTCAATAAGGGACTGGGATGGGTGCCTCGGTTGATGCCTTAGCTCTCGGGGACCGCCAGATCCATATATTTGGATTAAGTGAATGACTACGGCTTGGTGCCTCGGTTGATGCCCTTGCTCTCGGGGACCGGTAGTCTAGTTGGAATAAGTGGGCCCGGTTGGCCATTTAGACTTGGGTCTAGGGTTCTACCGAGATTTTTCAAAGCTATAATTATATATATTGTAAATTATTTTCACTATAAAAAAATATATAGTTTTCAAAAAGGTTTTCAAACCGTACAGTTCTTTTGTTGACTTACTCAGTGAGGTCTGATTCCCCTCAATTTTTTTTTTTCAGGAGCTTGGGAGTTTGACCTCAGACTACCTCTACGCCGGAATTCTTCTTCACCGGCAATTTTATGTAGGTCATTGTAAGCTGTACTGTGTATTAATCTAGGATGCTGCAGTAGTATATGTATTGAGGATTTATATGGTTTAAACTAAATTATGTAGTTTATTTGTACGAAATACATCTATGTATATGACATAAACTCAATTTATAATATGAGATGTTGAATCGTATTTTTATTAAACTGTTAAATTTGTGTAATTTGAGAAAAATCAGTTTGATAATATGTTCTGTTTTTAATTAAAGTAAAGATATGAATGGTTTTATTTTTCTTTTCCTTTAGGCTTACTACGGGTTTCGGTGGCCTTATGCCTACCCATTCCCTAGTGCTGGTCACGTGCCCTCGGGTTCGGGTCGTGACAAAGTTGGTATCAGAGCATAAGTTCGATTAATTGTCTATGTCTGTCTTTCTATGTAACTACTGCAGCTTTAGGATTGATAATTGTCTTTGAGATGTTCTTGTACTTCGTTCCGTGTTGCTTTAAATATTCTTACCCCGTTTTGAATTCAATTTTTCTTGTCTTCCTTTCAGAATGAGGCGTGTGCGTACCGACCCAGATGCTGATCCGACCCTTAGGCTAGATGAACAGTCTGTGCATGATGAGGCTCCCCTTCCTGCTCCACGTCGTAGGGGCAGAGGTAGAGGTAGAGGTCGAGCCAGGGCAGCTGCGGCTGAGATTCCTGATCAGCAGCCAGTCGAGCCTGAAGCCCCAGCTGTCGACCCCATAGCCTTTACAGCTGGACTGGCAGGAATTAATCAAGGTCTAGCAGCATTGAATCAGGCGATGCCCCTTGTACAGCAGATGCTTCAGCAGAGGAACCAGGGTATGTCAGACACTGAAGCAGCCCTTCTTTACTCTCGGATTGGTAGAGTTTCTTTCGACGGTACGGGTGATGCCTTAGACTTTATTAATGCGATTGAGGCACGCACCAGGACTGGGCACACGGATTATCAGAGGATTATGATTGTGGAGTTGTCGGTACAGGCGGCTGCTCAGGATTGGTTTATGCAGTCGATTCAGCCATCGATGCACGAGCTGACTTGGCCAGAATTTAAGGACCGCTTTTTGAGATTTTTCTGTCCTCCAGCCACCAGAGATGCCTACAGGTGGCAGCTACTCCACATCACTAGAGGCGATAGGTCAGTGGAGGACTATACCAGAGAGTTTAATAGACTGTCCCGACATGCGGAAGATATCAGGAGGGATCCTTACAGAGCAGTAGAGTTGTATGTTACTGGATTAGGACCCGCTTTTGTTGGTATGCGTATCGAGGACCGCACCTTGGAGAGTGTGATTGAGGAGGCCCGTTTGATAGAGAGGCGACATATTCGCCAGGGCACTATGATAGATCCTTATATGATCGGGGGCAGTGGTCATGGTGTAGCTCCCGGGTACCAGCAGCCAGCATTTCACATCGGCAGTTCGAGTCAGCAGGCTGCGGGTAGTTCTCAGCAGAGTGGTAGGAGGTCCAGGACTCACCGAGTTGGCCGACATGGGTATGCTTCAAACAGGAGAACCGGCAGGAGTCACAGATTCGGTGCAGGAGTTAGTAGCAGTAGTAGTGGGCAGAGTACCGGGCAGAGTAGTTCTGGGTCTGGAGCTAGTGCTTGTGTGAGCTGTGGACGATTTCATCAGGGCCCGTGTCATATGTTGACGGGCGCTTGCTTTAGGTGTGGACAGGTTGGACACCTTGCCAGAGCTTGTCCCCACTCCGGATACCAGCCACAGTACGTTCAGGGTTCGTCTTCCTCAGTGGCTCAGCCCTACTATCCGATGCCTCAGCAGTATCGAGCGCCCACACAGCCACAACAGAGACCGCCTCAGCATATGAATCAGCAAGGTCGAGGTTCAGTTGGTAGACCTAGTGGACGTGGTTTTGCGCAGCCTTCGACTTCTCAGCAGGCAGGTCGTGGTCAGGCTCGAGTGTTCACTTTGACACCACAGGATGCTCAGACTTCGAATGCAGTGGTAGCAGGTATTCTTTCAGTCTGTGCATGCGATGCTAGAGTGTTGTTTGATCCCGGTGCTTCACATTCCTTCATTTCTCCTTTGTTCGCTTCAAGAATCGAGTGGCAGCCTTCTAGGTTGTCCTTTCCTCTATCTATTTTGACTCCTCTTAGTGACGAGTTGGAGACAGATGTTTTCTTTCCTTCGTGTCCGGTGACAGTTGATGGTAGAGAACTATTGGCGGACTTAGTATTGCTCGATGTACTGGAATTCGATGTCATTTTGGGCATGGATTGGTTGTCGAGGTATTATGCCTGTGTGAATTGTAGAGAGAAAGAAGTGGTGTTCAGGATTCCAGGTGAAGAAGAATTCTGTTTCAAGGGTGAAAGGAGCTCCATGCCTCATAATCTCATTTCTGCCATTACAGCCCGGAAGATGCTTAGAAGGAGTTGTCAGGGTTACTTGGTAGTAGTAAGAGATGTTGAGAAGGAGAATGTGGCAATTGAGCAGGTGCCAGTGGTGTGTGAATTTCTGGATGTCTTTCCTGAAGAATTACCAGGGTTACCACCAGACAGAGAGATAGAGTTCTGTATCGATCTCATACATGGTACGGATCCTATTTCTATGCCACCTTACAGAATGGCACCAGCTGAACTGCAGGAGCTGAAAGAGCAGTTGCAGGAGTTGCTTGATAAGGGTTTCATCAAACCCAGTACATCGCCTTGGGGTGCTCCGGTGTTGTTCGTGAAGAAGAAAGATGGTAGCCTTCGACTTTGTATCGACTATAGGCAGTTGAATAAGGTCACCATCAAGAACAAGTACCCACTTCCGAGGATCGATGATCTGTTTGATCAACTTCAAGGTGCTACATGCTTTTCTAAAATAGACCTACGATCCGGGTATCATCAGTTGAGAATCAGAAGAGGTGATGAGCCCAAGACAGCCTTTCGAACAAGATATGGCCATTATGAGTTTTTAGTAATGTCCTTTAGACTGACTAACGCTCCAGCAGCCTTTATGGACTTGATGAATCGGGTATTTAGGCCATACTTGGATCGGTTTGTGATAGTTTTCATTGATGACATTTTGGTTTATTCTAAGAGTGAGGCTGAGCATGTGATGCATCTGAGAAGGGTACTTCAGACTTTAAGGGAGCATAGATTGTATGCCAAGTTCTCAAAGTGCGAGTTCTGGTTATATCAAGTGGCATTTCTAGGCCACGTGGTTTCTCGAGATGGCATACAGGTGGACCCTAAGAAGATTGAGGCTATTACAGAATGGCCAAGGCCGACTACAGTTAGGGAAGTACGGAGTTTCCTGGGTCTAGCAGGCTATTACAGGAGATTTGTGAAGGACTTCTCTAGAATTGCTGCACCTTTGACAAGGTTGACGCAGAAGAATGTTAAGTTTGTATGGACGGACAAATGCGAAGAGCATTTTCAGTTACTGAAGAGCTTGTTGACATCGGCTCCAATTCTAACTTTGCCCTCTAGAACTGAAGGTTATACAGTGTATTGTGATGCTTCCAGAGTAGGATTGGGCTGTGTGTTGATGCAAAATGGCCAAGTGATTGCTTACGCTTTGAGGCAGTTGAAGAAGCACGAGCAGAACTATCCTACTCACAACTTAGAGATGGCAGCCATGGTGTTTGCTTTAAAAATATGGAGGCATTACTTGTACGGAGTGACATGTGAGATATACACAGATCATAAGAGCTTGAAATATATTTTCCAGCAGAGGGACTTAAATCTGAGGCAGAGGAGATGGATGGAACTTCTTAAGGATTATGATTGCTCCATTTTATACCATCCAGGCAAGGCAAATGTTGTTGCGGATGCCTTGAGTAGGAAATCAGCAGGCAGCCTTGCCCATATTAGCACAGAGAGAAGGCCCATTATCCAGGAGTTACATGGATTAATTGATCAGGGGTTGCAGGTGAAAGTTACCCGAAAGTGCCTTTTTGCTCAATTCAGTGTACGATCAGTATACTTGGATCGGGTGAAGGCAGCTCAGAGCAGAGACCCCCAGTTACAGAGAATCATGTATGAAGTGCAACAAGGGCAGTCACGAGACTTTGTAATTGACAAGGAAGGTGTATTGTGGTTGGGCACTAGGATTTGTGTGCCAGATGTTGATGACTTGAGAAAGGAGATCATGGAAGAAGCACATTATTCTGCATATAGCGTTCATCCGGGTTCTACCAAGATGTATCACAGTCTGAAAGATACATATTGGTGGAATGGAATGAAGAAAGACATTGCAGAGTTTGTATCCAGGTGCTTGACTTGCCAGCAAGTAAAGCTTGAACATCAGAGACCCTCGGGACTGTTGCAGCCTATGCCAATTCCTGAATGGAAATGGGATATGATAGCCATGGATTTCGTGACTGGACTACCTCGAGCTACTGGAGGTTATGACGCTATTTGGGTGATTGTTGACAAGTTGACTAAGTCAGCACACTTTCTACCTATAAAGAAGACGTACTCTACTGATAGACTGGCAAGACTTTATGTCAATAGAATCGTTTGTCTACATGGGGTACCTGTGAGCATAGTGTCGGATAGAGGAGCCACTTTTACCTCAGTCTTTTGGCAAGAATTACATAAGGCCTTGGGTACCAGATTGGACTTCAGTACGGCTTTCCACCCTCAGACAAATGGTCAGTCAGAGAGGACCATCCAAACGTTAGAAGATATGTTGAGGATGTGTGTAATGGATTTTGGAGGACAATGGGATTCACACTTGCCACTGATTGAGTTTGCCTATAACAACAACTATCATGCTAGCATTGAGATGGCTCCATATGAGGCACTATATGGTAGGAAGTGTAGATCACCTTTGTGTTGGGAGATTGGAGAGAGGCAGTTAACGGGACCAGAGTTGGTGCAGATCACATCAGAGAAAGTCCCCATTATACAACAGAGATTGAAGACAGCCTTTAGTAGACAGAAGAGCTACACTGAACCCCAGAAGGAAGGATGTATCCTTCATGGTTGGAGACATGGTGTTCCTGAAGGTATCTCCAATGAAAGGAGTTATGAGATTTGGCAAGAAGGGTAAGCTAGCTCCTAGATACATTGGACCGTTTGAGATTCGGTCCAGAGTAGGTGAAGTGGCATATAGGCTAGTATTACCACCAGAGCTATCGAGAATCCATCCTGTATTTCATGTTTCCATGTTGAGAAAATACATCCCTGATCCGTCTCACGTGTTGCAACCTCAAGCCGTAGAGCTTAGTGACGATTTGACTTACGAGGAGTACCCGGGGGGTGGCGATTGTGGATCGCCAAATCCGACAGCTGCGGACTAAGGAGATACCAATGGTGAAGGTGTTATGGAGTAACCATTCTGCAGAAGATTGCACCTGGGAAACTGAAGCTGAGATGCGAGTTTCGTTCCCGTATCTCTTTTCTTCTTAGCTTTGTAATTCCTCTTTTCTTTCTTTTCTTGAATTCGAGGACGAATTCATATAAGGAGGAGAGACTGTAATACCCTACATATATATATATATATATATATATATATAATTATTTAATATTAAGGGATACATTTTTTCTCAAGAAGTACTATTAATAGTTAATTTGCATTATATTTAAGTATAAAAATTTTATTAACATTATATTTTTAGGATAAATATTAATTTAAATGTGCATATCTATTCACATGTGTATATATATATATATAGATATATATATATATATATAATATAGTATAAAGCGTAATTATATACTTGTGTATATATATGTATACGTTTTCATGTAGTATAATAAGTATAGTATATATATGTATATATATATGTATGTATGTGTATATATATATATATATATATATATATATATATATACATTAGTTTATATTATAGTATATATAAGTATATGTATATATATATATATATATATATATATACATATACTTATATATACTATAATATAAACTAATGTATATATATATATATATATATATATATATATATATACATATACTTATATATACTATAATATAAACTAATGTATATATATATATATATATATATATATATGTATATGTATGTTTTTGGAAGAGGAAAGGCAGAACCGAGCTCCCATCCTCCCCCACCTTCGCGAATCCTTCGACCACCACCGTCACTACGCCTCCCCCACCTCCGGCCACCGTCTGCTACTCCCTCTTCCTTCTCCCTCGCCTCCGGCCACCTGTAGAGCCGCCGGAAGCTGCTGGGAAGAAGAAAGCCGAGAGTTTTGCTCTAACTCGCCCAAGCTTCGTCCGGCCACCATTTTCCTCCATTCCGGTGCCAATCTCCTCCCCTTGCACCGGTGAGGCTTAATCTAACCTTTGTTTAAGCTTTGATCATGAATTGATTGAGTTTTGGTTGATTTTTAGTTTGTGAACTCTAGGGTTTCGAATTTTTTTTAACTTAATCTAGCTTGATTCATACAAACTCCCTTTACAAATATGATTCCTAGTAGCTTAATCTACCTCTAGGAATTTTTGTATAATTTTTGGAATTTATTTTGATTTTTGGTGAATTTTGGATATTTAAATAATTTTTTTTAGGAATTTTCGGGAATTAATTATAAAAATGGTAAATAATAATAATAATTGACATTTTGGTGATATTAACTGTTGAAATTAATTTTAGGGTAAGGTAGATAATTTAAGAAAATTATACAAATTTTCTAGGAATTTTTATGCTTTATGTCAAAATATAATAATTAGATTAATTTTGAAACTTTGGGTTAAATAGGTAATGAAATTGATAAATGAGGTTATTAGTGAATAATATGAATTTTAGAACTCAAATCATAATTTTTGAGATTTTGATACTATTTTTATAAATATATTTGATTTATGCCAAAAATTTATTTTTAGGGTAAATAATATTTTTGGGAGAAAATTTGTTGGTTAATTAAATGTTTTAATTACATTAAGAAAATGTATTTTGAGAAAATGAATTTTTGACATGATTAAATAGTTTTTAAGAATTATTTTTAGTAGTAAAAGCTCATTATGTAAATTATGTATTTTAAGGGGGGTAAAAATGTAATTTTACACTAAATTTGATAAATATATATTTTAATTAGTTTTATGAATAATTAAAGGGTTTAGATAATTTTTATAAATTAATTGACATAATTTCCTAAGTAATGTAAATTTTGAATATCAAATTCCCAATATATATATATATATATATATATATATATATATATATATATATATATATATATAATATATATATACACACATAATACATTGCACTAGATTTAATTTGGGCTATAATCATAATTTTAATATGGTTAGAATACAAATTTAATTTGCTCAATTTTGAATAATGGAGGACTTTGTATAATTTTTATCTATTCTAATATGTATGTATGAGATATATGTATTTAAGAAACACATATTATTAAATTGTGATATTTTATTTGAGTTGTGATCTCGGTCGGGGCAAATTGTATTTTGGGAGCCCGACTCGAGTGTGAATGGTTTTGGAAATTAGAAGTGCATTTTCTATGCAGGTCTGGCTCTACCTTTGGTAGAGAGATGTCCGTTTTACAGAGGAGACTCTGTCGAAATTTCAGTAGATTTTCTCGTAAAACGTGATATTCGTAGAAAAGTGTCTACCATTAATTAGGTTAAATCTTGTCTGTCGAGTCTCGTCCGGTTTTCATCGAGTCAGTCTGGAATTTTATTACTTTGTTGATTCCTGAATTTGATTCCTTAGTCGTGTTTTAAAAAGTCGATTTATTAATTTCTTTTAGAGCATATCGGAGCAGAAGCTGTGAGACCGAGGCAGACGCGTGGTCGTCAGCCTTCACATTCATCCTGTAAGTCAGTAGAACGATCTGTGCGTGTGTTTATGTAAAAATGCATGCGCTCGTATTTTATTACATTGATTACATGATTTATTTAATTTAATGCTATTATTTAGATTTAAATGCATTTTGTTTATTTAAAATCGATTTTGGGAAATTTTGGTAGAACGGGCTACCTGGTGGGCCTCACCAGGACTATGTGCACATGGTAGAGATTGAGAGATGGATCCGAAATTTTATGATTGATGAATGTTAACTGGGACAGGTGCCTCGGTAGAAGCCTTAGCTCTCGGGGACCGCCAGTGATTGGAAAGTCAATAAGGGACTGGGATGGGTGCCCTCGGTTGATGCCTTGGCTCTCGGGGACCGCCAGATCCATATATTTGGATTAAGTGAATGACTAACGGCTTGGTGCCTCGGTTGATGCCCTTGCTCTCGGGGACCGGTAGTCTAGTTGGAATAAGTGGGCCCGGTTGGCCATTTAGACTTGGGTCTAGGGTTCTACCGAGATTTTTCAAAGCTATAATTATATATATTGTAAATTATTTTCACTATAAAAAAATATATAGTTTTCAAAAAGGTTTTCAAACCGTACAGTTCTTTTGTTGACTTACTCAGTGAGGTCTGATTCCCCTCAATTTTTTTTTTCAGGAGCTTGGAGTTTGACCTCAGACTACCTCTACGCCGGAATTCTTCTTCACCGGCAATTTTATGTAGGTCATTGTAAGCTGTATTGTGTATTAATCTAGGATGCTGCAGTAGTATAAGTATTGAGGATTTATATGGTTTAAACTAAATTATGTAGTTTATTGTACGAAAATACATCTATGTATATGACATAAACCTCAATTTATAATATGAGATGTTGAATCGTATTTTATTAAACTGTTAAATTTGTGTAATTTGAGAAAAATCAGTTTGATAATATGTTCTGTTTTTAATTAAAGTAAAGATATGAATGGTTTTATTTTTCTTTTCCTTTAGGCTTACTACGGGTTTCGGTGGCCTTATGCCTACCCATTCCTAGTGCCGGTCACGTGCCCTCGGGTTCGGGTCGTGACAGTTGATGACCAAGAAGGTGAGTATAATGAAGATGTCAATGATGGAGAAGTCTTGAGTAATGCAGGTTCAGATAAAGAAATATCTACTAAATTAAGTGATGTTGATAATGAAGATGAGGCTGAACAGGTTTAGAATTGTGGGGGGCAAAGAGTTCAAAATAGGAGTAATTTAAGATCCCTATAAGGGGATGGGTGCTATACCCTTTGCACCAAAGGATGATAGTGAGATTCTCTTTGAAAAGGGACATGTATTTGATGATGTCTACCATTATAAAAAGGTTCTAAAAGATTATATTGTAAACAGAGATACATTTTGGATTAGAAGAAGAATGACTATAACATAATTATTGTTTTTATACAAAGGTGAAGGATGTGATTAAAGATTGCATATGTCATGTTTGAGTGACAAGGTTACATGAAGACACTCAGTGGTGATATACATGCATTAGACCAGTTGAAAATAAAAATCCTAATGCCAACACAAGATGGATTTTTGACAGCTAAAGGATTTATTAGCTATTGACCAAAAAATTAGCTATGAATTAATAGGAAGAAATGAAAGAAAAATGGGGCATCGAATCACTAAGATGGTAGTTATACAGAGCTAAATTATTAGCTAAGGAGGGAAATGATGGATCCCATACTGATTCATTCAAGGTCTTGAAGAAGTATATGGAACACCTCAAATGTATAAATCCTAGAACAATGGTTAAATTTCAACATTTTGAGAGGCATCATTTAGATGAAATTCAATGTTTAAAAGTGTTTTTGTCTATTTCAAAGCTATGAAGTCAGGTTTCTTAGAAGGATGTTGGCCTTTCATTAGCCTTAATGTTTGTAACCTAAAAGGACCATTTGGGGGGGGGGGGGGGGGGGGGAATGTGCTCTTAGTGTAGTGACACTTGATGGAAATAAAGGTGTAATGCCCCTTGCTTTAGCAATTGTCAAAGGAGAATGCAAAGAATCTTAGTTGTTCCTTCCTTGATTGCTTGAAAGGATGCATAGGTTATGAAGACAAAGGGAGACAGTACACCTTTATATATGACAGACAAAAGGTAAATTATTTGTATTATGTAGTGAGATTACAACTTATGAGGCACATTTAATATTATGTAACTATTCATTTATAGGGGCTGATTGATGCTATTTACGTCATCTTTCCTGTAGCAGACCACATATTTTGTTGTAGGCATATTTTTGTGAACTTTTATCAAAAATTTACAAGTTTGGGACTTAGAAATTATTTTTGGGCTACTACCAAAAGCACTTTTGGTTATGAATTATAGACAATGATGAAAGAAATGAAACACATTGGTGGAGGTAAACCCTTTGACTACTTAGTTGAAATACCACTTAAGAGTTGGGTTAGGCATGTATTCTCTATAACATCAAAGAGTGAGCATTACATAAATAACATGACTGAGTCTTTCAATATCTAGTTAGGAAAAATTAGAGGGATGCCTATAGTTCAAATCTTTGATATATTTAGACAAAAATGCATGATTAGGTTACATAAGAGATATGCTAGAGCATGTTCTTAGGAGGGAAAACTAACACCACAAGTAAAGATGACCTTGAATAAGGTTATTAATGCAAGTAGAGCATGCAAATTAATATTAGGAAAAAATGTTGAATATGAGGTAATTAAGGGAAAAGTGAGGTATGTTGTTCATCTCAAAGATAGGAAGTGTAGTTGTAAATGGTGGGAGATATCAGGAATCTTTTGTAAGCATGCAATAATCTGTATTAGCTATAAAAGAGATAATCCTGAGGAATATGTAAATGAAGTTTACTATATTCAAAGGTACCTTAAAGCGTATAGTGGTGTTATACATCTATTACCCCAAATGGACTTAGAAATTGAGGACACTTCATTGCATATGTACCCTCCCCCATTGAAAATGTTACCAAGCAGGCCAAGAGTGAATAGATCATGCCAAGAATATAAAGCTGGACCATCAACTAAAAGGAAAAGATCATGCACTATTAGATGTAAGAATTGTGGCCAACTAGGTCACAATAGAAGAGGTTGCTAAAGAGCTCCTACTGATTAAAGAGTTATTCTAATCCAAGATTTTTCTTTTGCTTTTAATTTGAGATAACTTATTATGATTGGCTCTAATATGTTGGCTCCTCAATCTGAAGGCAATACAACAAGACAAGCCTTTTTAAGGAAAAGAACTTCAAGACCAACCTCTTATAGCTAAGGAGACTATACTAGAAGTGGTAATCGAAGTAGATGGAGGCCAAATTTAGGGACACAATGACTGTACTTTAAGTGAAATTCAGTATTTATGGAAAATATCATAACTTTTTTTGGATAATGATGATTGTATTTTATGGTT
Source organism: Mallotus nudiflorus (assembly GCA_947683625.1). Taxonomy (NCBI): domain Eukaryota; kingdom Viridiplantae; phylum Streptophyta; class Magnoliopsida; order Malpighiales; family Euphorbiaceae; genus Mallotus; species Mallotus nudiflorus. The sequence continues at coordinate 21,110 of CANTUR010001031.1, forward strand.
GCTAAACTGGAAAACACTTTTTGTTTGACCATATACAATTTTATTTTTTAGAAGTTGATGTATTTAACAAGCTGTGATTCAATTAAAGTACTTGAACATTGTAATGAACAAGTTCTTATATCATATAATGCTTAAGTACAACCTTATAGTAAACGTTTTTATGTTGGAAATGAAAGTTGATTGTTATGAACAAGTTATTTATTATTTTTTCCTTCTACTTTATTAAGACTTATCAATTTTTTTATGAAATTTTATTGTCAAATGTTATACAAAGCCAAATGTTATTGTAAAAGTTTAGTATTTCAATTGTAAACAAATAATTTTTATTATCTTTTTCCTTTAACTTTTGTAGATTTAGCAACTTTTTTAGAATTAAAAGTGATATACTTACAACATCAAAGACTATTGCATTTAATAAAAAAGGCAACCTTTAACATTTACATTACTGATGCAACTAATGGTCATTTTCTTCAATACCTACCTATATACAACCACTACAGGTTACATTTAAGAAGAAGCTTCATCCCATCCTATAATTAACAAAAAAAATTTTTTAACAAGGACGCCATAATTTAAGCTTATAAAAAGCTTCATTCCATGCAAAATCCCCTTCACCACTTAATAATGCATTCTTTCAATTGTTACTTCCTACTAAGAAGAACCAAAAGAAAACCACACAAAATGAGTAATAACATCACATAGCCTGCCAGTACACTCCTCACATAATGAAGTCCACCTTCCAAATCTTTAAATTTCCCAAATAGCCTTTAATTTTCAAGCTGCACATTTAGAATTTCATCTTTCATCTTATTGAGGAGAGCATATGTGTTATTGTGGCCTACAATGGTCCTTTAGCGAAGAAAAGGAGTGCTCGCTCCTCCACTTTGGCTTTGTAAAAAGGTGACATCTTTTTGACACCAATCAAGGAATCTTGTGCGTTTTTCGAATATGCAGTAGTAGTACAAGCAATTCTTGTTTTGATTATTTTCACAAATCATGATATTAGCCTTCCTTCCACAGCCACAGTTCACATTCAAATACCATCCTTCCTAATTATTTTCTAATGTTATGCTTGAATCTGACATTATGATGCCTAGCAAATCAAAATCAAAATTCTATTTTAGCTTCTTCGAGCAAAATGAAAAACAGAGGAGGAGGAGGTAAGTAAATTCCAAGATTGAAATAGTTTTTAGGTTAAATTTGTGTAAATGAATTAATTCTATTTTATACTCAATTACAAAGGGCATTTTTTGATGTTACAAAATACTTTTTATCTCTAACCCAATTTAAAACATAAATTTAACGAATTATATTGAAGAAATCTAATAGAGGGGGCAAATAGTTCATGGTGTCAAATTTCAAAGGGTATTTAATTAACTTTTATAAAAGTTTGTATGAAATAGTTAGTTTGGCCAACCCTCAGGGGGGTAATAGTATTTTAGCCTTATTTTAATAATTTTTTTATATATAACTCATAAATAAAGAATTATGCTAATCATATAATTTCTAGCATTTATATGAGTAAAACTTAAAAAAAAAAGTTGCAAAAATTGACTAAAGTAAAAAAAAAAATCCATGATGTGTGTCATGGCCATTAAACCCAGTACAATGGAGAGGGTGTAATAGAGAGGGTATAAGGGAGGGTATTACACCCACCATTACACCCATTGTGGATACCCTAACATAAATTTCAAGAATTACTTACAAATTTTCCACTTTCCAAACAAAGGTAATCAATAAACAAACCTAAAAATAAAAATTCACTAAAAAACTTATAGATTTAAATTCAAGTTACATGTTTTAAAATTAATAAAATTCTCACATTCATGCACATTTGCTCTATCACCACATCGAACTTGGTCTTCTCCTCCACTACTAGAGCTATTGCTTCATCACTACCATTCAAAGTAGCATAGTCATTGATGCAAAAGCAATAGTGATTTTCATTGCAGTCCTTTTTTTTATGGATGCAAAAACAGAGACCTTGATCTCATCTTTGTCAATTCAATTTTAGAGCTACTAATTAGATTTGCTATTAAGAACTAGTAGCCAAAATCAAGATCTACGATTGTTATTGTAGTCATTTCAAGAACCAATTCTTTTGCAACATCACAATCACAACTAGTAGCAATTGCATCATTCCCATGCTTAAAATGAACAATAAATATTATTATCTAGAACTTTGGTCCATCATCATCATCATCTTGGATATAATGGGTCTTCTACTGGGTGGTTTGAGAATCACTAACGCTCTGAAGCAAAAATTCGATAAAAAGCCCATGCTTGTTCAATGAGCTCCAAAAATAGCAATTCTAATGCACAATCACCTATGATGTTACAACAAATCATTCATCAAATATAATAACAAACATAACATTTAAGTTATAACTTATCAATTATATAAAGTCTAATTGAAGTAATAAAAGAACAGAGAACACCAAACAAGTGGTTTTGTAAAAATGCTAAGAATTCTCAAGAAAAAAATATTTTGATGAAATTAATTAGAAATCTCTATTATTTGTGCATTTGATAATGCATTAGATCATGAGATTTGACAAGATGCAAAGAAACTACTTGTAGTAGCATTAAGTACCTATTTAAAGGAAGATCTAAATTTAACCTCTTTGAATGCAAAATAAAGACCTGCAAAAGATTGAATTAACTGAGTCACCAAGCTAAGAGGAAAAAAAAAGAAGCTAGCGAGGTGGTGCAGAGAAAAAAAGAGAAATAAATAAAAGAAGGAAACAGTGAGTTGGTGATAGCTATCTTGGTGTCCATCGTTGAGAAGATTAGAGGAAGTGAACGATTAGGAAAATAAGGATAGAACAAGGTCATAAAAGAAAAGAGAGAGAGAGAAAGAGAGGACAAAATGATGGTGGAATAAGAAAGCATGCATAATTTTTTTTTCGTGTTGTGATATTTATGAATTTTGATTTTAGAATTGCTAAATTAGAAGTCTTTATAGTGACATGGCAGTGGAGGGTAAGGTGGCATCTAATGTATTTTCAGGCTTCAAAAGTTGACTAACATGTCATCAACCCACTTTGAGTAGATTTGTAAAGTAATTGACATGTCAGCATTTTCTGTCAATTTTAACGGTTTAGGACTAATGCTACAATTTTTAAAAAGTTCATGAACTCAATTGAAACACTTATATCTTATAGGACTTAATTGAAAAATTGATATAATAGAAGTCATTATCCTAAATAAAATTTATTTATTTTACTAAAAAACAATTCAATTACTTATGAAAGAGAAAAAATAATTTTTTGAAAAAAGTATAAAAACAATAATAATTGAATTTATATTCAACAAAATTAAACAAATTCTAAAATTATGGTTGATGGATTTTTATCAAGAAAAAAAATGAAAATTTTACTAAAAACACACTTTTAGTAATTTTTAGACACTTAATTAAATGAAAAGTTATATATATCAAATTAGTAAAAATTTTAAAAAATTCAAACATTATCTATGCATTTTTTAAAAATTGGCTAACAACATTTTTAGTTATTCATTTTCATTTTTTTTCGTTCTTTCTTTATATTTTGGTTAATGAATCTCAAATAAATTTTATAAATGAGCAAATATTAACTTATGTAGATCTCGACTATAAATAAATAGAATAACATTTATTTAAAAATACAATTACCAAAAATATTTTCTCCTAATGTGGATGCTTTCCACCCTTTTGTAGGGTTCAGATTTTTCCTCTTTTGAGGTGTTCTAGGGTTTTTCTTCATGTTCCATCATGCTTTTTCTTGATTTCTCCTTTTCTTTTAACACCTTTTCTTCATTTTCTTTAAGTTTTCTTAGTCCTGATGGGTGATCTTTTGTCGATGGCAAAAGTGATATCTGACTTATGTAATAAGTTAATGCTGTCTGATATAAAGGCAGATGTAGTTGACCTTAATGACACTCGTGTGATTGAAAATAAACATTCATTGATAGGAAGAGTGTTGTCTTGAAGACCCTTATAGTGAATCCCATAAAGAATGCTCTTACTACGGCATAGAGAATAAATAATGAGTTTCAAATAACTGTGTTGGATTTTAATGTTTTTTGGATTCAATTTTCTACCCTCAGTGATAAAAACAAAGTATTATTGAAGGTTCCATGGCATTTTGATAAAGCAATTGTTATTTTATATCAGATTTAGAAAGGGATTATCATATCAAATATGAAACTATATTTTGTTTCCTTTTAGGTACGTATAGACAACATGGCGCTCCATAGAAGGGATCAAATTTCATTTAAAAGGGTCACTTCTAAGGTTAGTGTGGTTTTGGAGATTGATTATGGAGGGGATGGCTTATATAGGGGATTTGTTCGGGTTAGGGTTAAGCTGAATGTCACTTAGCCTTTGGTGCGTGGAACAATGGTTCTTGATGAAGGGGGAAATAGGCTATAGGTCTCTTTTAGGTATGAGAAGTTTCCAAATTTCTACTATTCATGTTGGCTATTACAATAAAGGAGATTATGATAAAATGCCAAATAATTCCCCCTTTAGAATTAACTTATGGTCTCATTTTATGAGTCTCTCCTGGTAGATTTTGTAGTGTACAGAGATTAAATTGCCCTAATCACGATGATAATTTGAAAATTAATATGGCTACTAATCTTTTAAGAACTATTGCTCATTCATTATTCTTAGAAAAAATAATTGAGATTTTAAGGCAACTAGGTAGTTTTTTAATAAAGGTAGTATTCCACCAGGGGTTCAAGATGGTGTTACGAATATAAGGGGTAACCCTTTAGCTAATTTTTCTACTAGAGAGTCTATGGATACTCCTATTGTTAAATGTTTAAATATTTAGCCCTCTACTATTGTCACTTTCTTTGAGGCTAATTGTAAACACCCAATTTCAGGATGATGAAGTGTGGATGCGACAAAGGACTCCGATGATGAAAATGCTATAAAGAGGTTTTCAATATTTGAAGTTTGAAACCTCAAAAGTCTAAATGTATTTTCAAAAGAGTTTAATTGGGTTTTTTTAAGAACTTAATTGTATTTTTTAGGATCTATTTGGAAAGTTTAAATACTTCAGGGGTCTTTTTGTAATTAAAAGTTAAAAAAAGGATTGAAATTTTATAATTTTGATCGAAATTGTGTAATTTCAATAGAAATTCCATAATTTCGATCAGAATTTTGTAATTCCGATTGGAAGTCCATAATTCTGATCGAAATTACACAATTTCAATCAAAATTATACATGTTCCATCTATTTTTTATTATTTTATTTCAGTAAAAATTTGGTTTCTAGAATTTTGATCGGTCAAATAATAGTTATCTGAATTTTCTAGAAATTAAAGTCCTTTTAAAACTAAAATTCTTGAAAAAAAAATCACGGTTGAATACGTATTTTAGCTAGGTTTTTCTATAAAAGACTAGCCTGAACACGTACATGGAGGAGAAGGAAAAAAGAAGACACACACACACACATAGAGAGGCGCAGAGAGACAACACTAAAACTTTTTTAAGAGCTCACTTTTCAAGTTTTTTTACATTTTTCTTAGCTCTTTTTGGGGACTAGAAGTTTTTTTTTCTCTTATGTTGCTAGGTAGCACAAAAATACATTCTCTTGTGATTTGTTTGTCTTGGAAGCAAGGAGACTATTGAGAAGAAGAATAACAAGTTTTTTTAAAGACCTACTTAAAAGCAACAATGATTTATCTTAATATAAGGAGCAACCTATAATGCATCCATAATCATCATCTTCTTTCCGTCCTACTTTTTATTTTTTTTATTTTGATCTTATTAAATTTTATTTTTATTGTTATTTATGCACTAACCATTGTTTATTTTTGTGTTGGTGATTATGGAGGGGATTACATGATTATCCTATTTGGAGAACCAAACCCATGAAAGTTCATGGAATGCTATGGATTGAACCTTGTAGTTAAACATAGTTTCTAGTTTTCTTTTTGTTGTGATTTTGCCTTATTATTTTTTGGATTGTATTAATTTATTTTTCTTTTCTTGTTATTTTCAATAGTTCATTATAATAGCCCAAATAGTAGGAATAATGAAATCATGTGTGTGTGATTGTGTGTTTATTTTAATTAATTGGTTAGTAAAATTAGAGTTTTAATTAGGTAATTAATTAAAATTAATGGCTATAGAAATCCTTAGGTTATTTAATTAAAAAGTGGATAGAATTAGGTTTGTTTAATTGATTATTTTATTTATTTGTTTGTTTAAAGCCAATTTAATTAAATTGGGGTTTTTAGAATAATTTTAATTGATTTGTTTGATCTTTTATGTAATTGCTTTGATGTTTTTTATTATTTTTTGGCTTGTGTTTTTTATGTGCTTTGGGCCTTAAGCCCATGTTAGGCACTAACCCATTTAAATAAATTTAGGTTTTTTTTAGGTTTAATTAATAAAAATGCATATTAGGCCTATAATTAATTAGATTTAGGGTAGAGATAACCTTAGACCCATTTAGTTAATTTAGACATTGACCTACTTAATTAATTAATTTAGACTTAGCCTATTTAATTTAAGCACTTTATTTCATAATATCACTTTATAAATAAAACATGTAGAACTAGGCCCACTAATTTAAATACTTCATAATTTGTAGATTTAGGCCCATTTTTAGAATTAAAATAAATAGACTTAGGTTCATTTAATTAAAATTGAATATGAATTAGGTTTGTTAGTCTTTAGGCTCACTTGTAAATTAAAACATGTAGATTTAGTCCATTTTAATTAAAATCAATGTATATTAGACTAACTTAGGGATTGTGATTTAAATAAATGAATTATTTACAAGTATTTTTCATAACTAGTTTACATGGAGTTGATTGTTTTAAATAAGGGTTTATATGAAGTTGCATGTAAATAGAGGGTAAGATAGTAATTCATAAAGTAATTCTAAATGAACACGAGACTGAAAGAAGTTAGTATTCCATACCTAGAATCTCCTAGTTGTGGTGTTAGCTTTCTTTTAAAGAATCGACTACCACCATTTTTTGATTTGTCCTAGTTATTATCCTGGGTGGCGACTCCTTATCTCTATGCCATGTCTTTATGACAATGGTTAGTGTGTTCTTTAGAACCCTGAGCTTAAACAGTGTTGCGGTTGCTAAAATCTTGGGTGCATGCTAAACCCCACCGTTTATAGTGGCAACTCCACTAAGGATAAGAGATACTGATTCTACTTGTGTCCTTTAGAATTATTTTATTAATTATTATTTTATTCTTGCATTCATTATGCATGTCCCTATTAACCGATGCTAGTGGTTTATGGTCCCATGATTTTGTAAATTGGCTAACCATCACTCTTAGACTTAACTTAATTCAAGAAGGATTACAGGGCTTATATAACCAGAGTCTGTAACCCAAGTCCTAAAGAGGGGTAGTCTTCTCTTGAGTTTGCAAAGGATGTCAAGCTCCTCTGACCTTGGCTTATAACTCAAGTCTTAAAGGAGGGCATCTTGCTAAGGGAACCTTGACTTTTTTTACCTGACTCAGCTCATGTAGTGGCCTAGTAACTTCCCTTAGAATTATCCAAATTTCTTGTGAATGTTTCCATGAGGTATTTCTATCTATAAAAGCCCAAGCCCATACTTTAGCCTCCCATTTGGGCTAATAAAGATTGGGCTAATCTTTTATACCTAGAAATGATGTATCTATGCTTTTACTACTTTAAGAGATTTAGCATGCGCATCAGTTCTTAATATCCCTTGTTGATATTAAGGCCAAGACAAAAATCCTAGGAAAAGAGACTCGCCATTAAATACGTGTGTGGGAGGAATAAGGTTGGAAGGATGTATATACACTCGACTTGTTTAACTTGCTACTTGTTGCATAGCACGTGCATTATGCATACATGCATCATATTAATAATTTTTTTTTAGCTATCATAGATTAATTCAGGTCTTCTTATGTTTGGAGTTCGAAAGGTGGCAGACTAGTGAGAACTGATTCAAGCTTATGATCAATTGCAAAAGAGATCCTTAACAGACTAGAAAGGAGTCCTATCAATCCACTCTACCTAGAAGCTGCACAGCCTAAACAAGTCAAAGAAATGGAATGAAAAGAGGGAGGAAATTGGACTCAAGAGGACGTCAAATGAGCATTAATGGATGACATGAGAGCAATGATGTAAGATGAACTAAGACAAGCCCTGGCTAAATTAATGCCATCACTTATTGTTGCTGCACCTCTTGTTACAGCCAATTTATATATTGTGGGTACACCACCCTCTAACAATGACAATGCTGCTAGGAATATACCTACTGTGGAAATGAAATTGGAGAATGTTGAGAATTAAATAGTTGAAAATGTAAAAAAGGAATCACTTGAACTAGTTCAAGAGATGGAATCCAAGTAGATGAAAGTGTTGACCCAAAAGATGTCCAAAATGGAGGAAATAATGAGAGGATAAGGCATTGGACACTTATTTAACTTTAATGATATAATGCGATTTGAGGAAGACAAGCTGCTTGATAAGTTCAAGATGTTATAGCTGAAAAAATTTGATGGTACTAGAGACCCAAGGATCCACCTTAGTCAATACACAACTACTATGAGCACCACTAATGCTCAATTTTTTGTTGTTACCAAGTTGTTTGTGATATCCTTGGAGGGTATGGCTGTTAATTGGCATCATGGGTTGGAGAAGTCTTTCTGAGCGAACTTGAGGGAACTATGTACTGCTTTTCAAAAGCAACATGACTATAACACTAGGCTCAACTTCTTAAAGAATGTGGGACCGCTGAAGGCTAGATTTGTCAAAGAAAGAAAAGAAAAGCTCTACCGGGTGAGAAAGAGCCTATCCAAGTAAATGGTGTGAATGTTCCTCGGTTCAAGATCTTTAAGAAGTAGATAGTCAAGAATTTGGTGCAAGACAACAAAGATGAGGTGATAAAGGAAGTTGTTAGGAAGATAAGGACTGAGGCCATTGAAGAGCTACTTTGGCTGCCACCTGACAAAAAACCGCCACTAGATTTAGCTAGCATTATTAATAATATTTGTAATGATGTTTTTTATGAAGAAACTGATGTAATAACGTCCTGTCTGTTTGAGGGCAAAAACAAACTGATGTAATAACATCCTGTCTGTTTGAGGGCAAAAACTTTGTTTTTGCTATGATCAATTTTATGAACTCTAGTTTTGGTTACTTGTGTGCTGTTGATTCTAATGGTCTTGTGCATTTTAATAATGATCATTCATGCATGTTTAATATTAATTCTATTAAATTTGATTCATTAAACATAGGCACAAATGAACAACCAAAACACATTTCTATATCACATGATTTAACTCTTAAAGAGAGGGAAAAATTAGAGAGAATATTAACAAAAAGAAAGGTAGTATTTGCTTGGTCCTATAAGGACATGCCAAGTCTGGATAGAGAAATTACAAAGCATTACATTCAAACATATCCAGAGGCTAAACCTATTAAGCAAAAATTTCATAAGTTAAGGCCAAAGTGAGCAAAAAAGATAAGGGAAGAAATTACTAAGCAATCCAGGCCAATTTTCTAGAAGTGATAGAATATCCTCAATGGTTGGAAAATATAGTACTAGTACCCAAGAAAGATGGAAAAGTTTGAATGTGTAAGACTTCAGAGATCTGAATAAAGCATGCCCGAAGGATGACTTTCTTTTGCCCCATATTGATGTGATTGTTGATAGTGCAACATCTAGTGCAATGTACTCTTTCATGGATGGGTTATGGGGTGTACAATCAGATAATAATGGTAGTCATGGACAAGATCAAGATTGCTTTTATCATGGAATGAGGGACATATTAATACAAAGTATGCCATTCAGATTGAAGAATGCAGGAGCAACCTATCAAAGAGTAGCAATAGCTCTATTCCATGATATGATGCACAAAGAAGTGGAAGTGCACATTGATGATATGATGGTTAAGTAAGAAATAAGGGAAGGGCATTTTAAAGCCTTATATAAGTTTTTGGCAAGAATAGAAAGATACAATCTAAGGTTTAATCTAAAGAAATGTATCTTTGGGGAGGTACATAGTTAGTAATAGGGGAATAAAAGTTGATCCAAACAAGATTAAAGCCATCAAGGAGATGCTAGCATCGAGAACAGAGAAGGAAGTATGAGGGTTTATTGGAAAGCTGCAGTATATTAGTTGGTTTATTGTGAAACTCATAATAGTTTATGATCCAATTTTGAAGCTCTTAAGGAAGAATCAACCAGTGGAATGGAATGAATAATGCCAAAAAGCCTTTAATAAGATTAAAGAATACCTTACTAGTCCGCCTGTGTTAAGACTACTAAGACAAGGTAAACCCTTAGTCTTATATTTGGCTCCAGAGGAAAAGGCAATAGGGGCAATGCTAGTGCAAGAAGAACCACAAGGAGTGGAGTATGTAGTATACTATATTAGTAAAAAGTTCCTCCCATATGAAGAGAAATATGATATTGTGGAGAAGACATGTTTGATTATAATATAGGCTACAAAGAAGTTAAGGCATTATTTCCAGTCTAACAAGGTACAAGTTGTTTCGAAGATAGATCCTTTAAAGTACCTATTTCAAGCACCAGCCTTAATTAGAAAGATGTCTCGATGGTTGGTACTTTTAATTGAGTTTGATATTAAGTACATCACTACCAAGGTCATTAAAGGAAGAGTAGTGGCAGAATTCCTGGCATAAAACATGATCAAAAGAAATGAGCAATGAAATTTAGAGTTTCCATATGAGAACTTAGTAGTAATAGATAGACATGAATGGAAGCTTTATTTCAATGGAGTTATGAATAATAGATGGGCAGGGCTAGGAGTGATTCTTGTCATACCAGGAGGAGAAACCATCCCAATGGCTAAGAAACTGGACTTCAAAGTTACAAACAACATGGCTGAGTACGAGGCATGTATTTATAGGCTAGAAGTAGCACTAGCAGTTGGCACTAAAGACCTACTGGTTTATAGAGGTTCCCTATTAGTAATTAGTCATGCTAACGAGGAGTAAGAAGTAAAAGAAGAGAGGTTGAAGCCTTATGCCTGCCATTTGAAGAAGTTAGTGAAAATTTTTATTAAATGTCTCTTCATGCTTTTACCAAGAGACGAGAATCAAATGGCAAATGCCTTCTTCAATGTGGAACAAACCGATGGGGTCGATGATGAAGCCTTTGGTGATAATGAAATTGAAAGCTCCATGTTATGGCGAAGAGCCAACTATGAGCATTTGAATAGGACCAGAAGAAAAGCCATGGTTTTATGACATCCAGAGGTGTATTGAGGAAATGAAGTACTTAAATGAAGCAAGTTCAAAAGAACAATATGCCCTTCATGTTCTTGCACACCATTATGCAAGTCATGATGGGGTATTATATAGAAGAATGCCAAATAGAATACAGCTAATATGTCTCAAGAAAAATGAAGTAGAATAGGTAATGAGATAGATTCATGCAAGGGTTTGTGGATCTCATATGAATAGGATGATTCTGGTGAAAAAAATAATTCAACAAGGGTACTATTAGATAAGCATGGAAAGAGACTGTATCTAGATAGTGAGACAATGTCATCAATGCCAAATACATGGGAACCTCAACCATCTTCCCCCTACAACTAAATAGTTTAACATCTCCATGGCCCTTTACAGCATGGGGATAGATATAATAGGGGAAATAAGACCAATTGCCTCGAACGGGCATAAATATATAGTGGTGGCAATCGACTATTTCTCTAAATAGATATAAATGGAATCCTTTGCTACCTTGAAGGCTAGATAGATGGCAAGATTCATTTAGAAGAATCTAATTTATAGATATGGGATCCCACATCATGTTGTGACAGACAATGGTGTTCGATTTTAGGTAGAGATAGTAGAGTTATTATAGAGATACAAGATCGAGCATCACAAATCCTCACCTTATCGACCTCAAGCTAATGGTGCAGTTGAAGCGGCTACTAAGAATATAAAGAGAATCCTATCGAAGATAGTAAAAATGCATAAAGATTGGTCTAAGTGTCTTCCTTTTGCCTTATGGGGATATAAAAATACAATGCGCACTGCCATAGACAAATGCCATTCTCAGTAGTAGATGGTTGTGAAGCAATTTTACCTATAGAGACAAAAATAAAATCTTTGAGGGTTGTTATGGAAGCAAAAATCCCTATGAGTGAATGGAAGCAAAAGAGATATGATCACCTTGTGTCTCTAGATGAGAAAAGGATGGATGCATTATTTCATACTCAAGTTTATCATAGAAGAATAGTAAAAGCTTTTAACAAGAAAGTCAAGCTAAAAAAAATAAAGGCTGGAGATATAGTGTTAAAGCAGTCAAGGGCAATGTGTTTGATCCAAGAGGAAAATTCAGACCAAATTAGAAAGGACTGTATTTAGTCAAGACAATTCTACATTAGATCTCGAAGGGAATGAGTTCATTGAGCCAATCAACTTGGATCACCTCAAGAAACACTACCTTTAAAAAAAAAGGCCTACTGGCTAGAAAACTTGAAAAGGCTAGTTAGGCAAAAATTAAGACATTCCCACTATTTAGAAAACCCATAAAGGGCTAGCATACAAAAATTAGGGGATAAAATAAAAGAGGTGATCTTGCTGTAGAAAACTAGCAAAGGGCTAGTCAGGTAAAAGTTAGGGAAATAAAAGTGAGAGAAAAATATTTAGTTAGAAAATCTGAAAGGACTAGCTGATAACAAGAGCTATGTCATGTGACGTAAGAAATGTACTCATTTTGGCCCTAATCAATGAATCAAATTGAAATGGAATTTTTGTTGGATATTTCATATTTTATCTTTATTATAAAGCATAAAGACTTAAAGAAAAAACAAAACATGAGAAGTTTAAAAAACCAGACTTATAAGATCACTATTTCTATCTTTGTTTTTTCTTTTGTGACTTATATAAAAATACTTGAGTCCTTTTATACTTAACAAGTCTTGGTGGTTCTATAGTTTGTATAGTAACTCAGGCTTTGTAGTTGTCATTAGTAGTCATATTAGCATCCAAGTCCATGTTCCGCTTTATTGCTCTGTAAGGCCACAGGTTTTTCACTTTGTCCAAGAAATCTTGTCTCAGGGGGAAGCCCTTAAAGTTGGTTATAATAGTCATAATGAATTATGAGTGACCATACTGACGACAAAGGTGTGAAGGGGAAATGAAGGTTGAAAAGTGCAATTCAAGAATGGGAATGCAGTGGTCAAACAAGTTAATGGTTACAAACTTCAATCTCCACCAAGGACAGACCCATGTAATCTTAGTATTAGCGATGCCTTTCATCCAATCAATACATTCATCTATAGTGCACTTATCCTTCATCTTCAATGGATGAGATTATAGATGATGAGGTTGATAAATCAAAGCATTGTTGGGGCATTAAGTAGACTCAATTTCTCTTGTAGCCAAATCTAAAAAAAAAAATAGCTAAGCTGAAAACCTAAGAGGGCAGCTTAGGTAAAAAAAAAGACTTCAGAGGTTGATCTAAAACAAAAAGTCTATAATTCATTTATAAGAGGTGGAAAAGTTTTGAAACATTAAGAGTATAGTCATGCAAGCACAATATAAAAAGATCAATCATCCTGAGCTCCAGTGTTTGGCCAAGGACTCCACCCTCTAGCTGGACTATTGCTCTAATTTGGAGGCATAGAAGTCCCAACATCATGATCATTAAAGCTGAGACTAACAAGTTGTCTGTGAAGCCTCTCATTCTCATGCTTTAGATCCCCAACATAACTCTAGTGCATCAAGAATAGTTAGAATCATGCATAATATGCATATATTTGCATACTTGTTGTAAATACTAACCCTCCAACTATCTGTGATCTACAGAGTAAATAATCTTTAGGTTGAAGCAAGTCCATACAGATCTTTGCTTATGTCTGAGGGATCTATAAAATAACATGTACTAATTCAACAACAAGTGTCAATTTATGCAGGACTGGAAAGGCAAGGTGCACTTACATGTGAAGCATCAAAAGGAGAAAAGCTAGGAATATAAGCTACGTCAAAATACATGTGTTGCTCAATGGGAGTCTACACTGCATAAGCCTAGTAGTACATAAACCTATCGAGTGGAGGAAAATCACCCAGGATAGTACTCTAAGAAGCATCACCTCGAGCAGCTCCACTATACTGAGTATACTCAACCTCCTGCTCAGTCCTCTTAACATCACCCTCATTCTCCTCCTCCATAGCAACATCAGTAGCTTCCTCAACCTATACAAACAAAAAGGGGGATGTCATCTACAGTGATGAAAGAGACAAAATAAAAGGGTGATAGTAGGAAATTTTGACAGAAACATACCTCAATTGGATCTGTAGGAACTTGCTCTAGGAGATTCTCCTAGCTATACTCCTGATAGTGACGAGAATGCTTGAGTATAGTCAAAGCATCATATCCCTCAAGAGCTACTCTAAGCTCAAGACTAGTTAGACTGTAGCTCCTTAACATTAAAAAGGGAATAGAAGAAGGAACACGTCTCTTAAAAGGTCTCATATGCCAATGATAAACACGCTCACTAAGATACCACGTCTAGCAACCATAACTAGGAAGCAAAATCTTCATGGTCTTAAGTCTCATAACTATAACCATGAAGTCGTATTGCTAAATGTCCTCAGCATTGACTAGCCAATCTGATATGACCTACAATTTCATTCAAATAAATTTTATTTAAATTTCATGATTGATTAAATACTAAAAATTAAATTTATTTTACCAGGTCCCACTCTAAGGAGTTTAGTTGATCCTAATAGGTCTACAGATCATACTTAATGCTAGCTAGATGAGAAGAACCCCATCTCTGCATCAGAGGAAGATCCATGTTAGAGCTAATAGCACTGAAAACTCGAATCAACCTAATCTTAATGCCTTAGATCTGAAAAAAAGGGAAATAGTTGAAATGATAAGAAGGGGTTGTAAAAGAGCAAAGTTAAAGGGTAGAAGACATGTAAAAGACATACATGCAGGACATGCCAAAAGTCGCACATCATCACAACACTTTTACATATAGTATCCAATATAAAGTAGAGATAAGCAAGAGTTACAGATCTCGAATTGAAAGTAGCAACTCTAGCAAGATCCTGAAGAGGTTCGAGAAGAGTAATGCTAACCTCATGACTAGTCTCACAGAAAAGGGTAGTGTCTTGTAGTATCAATAAGAAGCACCTCACCTTCTGAAGGATCTGATGAGATGTAGTGGTGGGTAATCTCCTAAAACCCTAAATAAGAGAAGGAAAAAGCATGTTCTTCTAATTCTTCCATGTCAGAACAAACTCAAGCAAATCGCAAACATAGTGACTCCTAGCATCCTCAGGAAGAGTGCAGTAATGGATATCAAAGGGAACCAAAATTCCCCAAAGGTGATCCTAGTAATAGTAGAGAAGCTCATAAGGGAAATAGTTAACTCACCCACTCATGTATGGAAGGTGTGAGTTATATCCATCCACCTCTCGATAAAAGCAAAAAGTGAGTAGTAGTTTGACTTACCTTGAGCAGTTGATAGAGTAGCAATAAAGTGTTGGAAGCCAGATGCCCAGATATACTTGTAAGCACCCAATTTTAGGATACAATTATGCACAATTGTGATGTAAGCCCATATGATGAATTTCATTCAAAAAATTGAACTTGGTTGTCGATTTTCTAGACTTTAGGGACTAAATTGCAACATTTTTTAGGATTTGATTACAAATAAGTTAATTTTTAGGGGTCTTTTAATAATTAAAAGTTAAAAAAAAGGTCGGCATTACATAATGTCAATGCGTAAAAGTCCTATTTTTTCAATTTTTTGCGTATTCTTTGTCCATTTTTTCAGTGTTTTGATTGATTAAAAATTGAATTTTTTTATTATTTTTATCTAGAAAAGATTTTGATGCATTCAAAATACGTAACTTTCAAAAATCAAATCCTTATCAATCTGTTTTGATGAGGAGATAAGTCTGTTCCTCTAAAGGAGGAAGCCAGTATGCGCAAACTCTAAATTTAAAAGCAAAGTCTGCATACGTGCAAGGGGGGGATTGTTTTGAGGGGACTCATAGAGAGAATAGCGTAAAAAAACCTAACTATGCAAAAAACCCTAAAATCAAAAAGCTACTGAGAATGCCCTTTCTAGTCTAGAATCAACAATAATTCAATTTTAACGGTGATAATCCAATCTGAGGGGCTAAAAAGGGCATTTGCACAACATCTAAAATTATCAGTGTTCTTTTTTATTTCATTCTTTTCTATTATTTTCTTTTTGTGATTTTTATTTTGCTATTATTTTTATTATTCAATTTCACAACTAATCTTATTACTTTTGTGTTTTTTTTGTTTTGATGTCCGCATGTGGATTGAGGAGGGTACTGCTTATGTTTAGACGAACAAAAGGTCCATACAATGCCATGGAAGAACCTATGTTGTTTTTCATTAGAGCTTAGGATTTCTATCTTTATTTTTTATTTTGGTGTCCTTTATAGTTATTTTAATTCATGGCTATATGATTGTTAAATTTTAATTTTGTACATAGTTTGTAAAACTAGGTTCATTGGGTAATCTTTTATAAAATTAATGGTGGCTTTAGTTAATTAGGGTTTGTATGTAATTAAATTAGGTTTTTTTAGAAATCATATGTGAATGTGTTTTTATTTGATTTTGCTATGTTTTTTATGTTTTTAGGTTTTTTTTTATATTATTTTAGGCCCCAAGCACACGTTTAGGTCTAACCCACTTAATAAATAGGCTTAAAAATGATTTAGGGTTTTAAATAATTAAAATCAACTTAGGCCCATCATGTTAATTAGATTTTAGGCCCACTTAGTTAATTAAAACTTGTTTAGACTTAGCTCAACCCACTTAATTTCATTTCATTTAAAATAAATAGACCTAGGCTCACATTTCACTTAAAATAAAACTAAGTTAGACTTAGACCCATTAATTTAATTTTCCTTTAAAATTTAAGCCCGTTTTTTAGACAAAGTAAAAGAAATAGATCTAGGCTCACTAATTAATAAAAATGTAGGCCCACCTCTAATCCTTTTCTCACTTGTAAATAAAATGTAAATGTAGCTAACTTTTTTTATAAAATTAACATAGTTTAGACTTAGGGACAATGCGATCTTGAATGCATTTTTTTATATGTAATTTTATTAACTAGATGCCTAGGATTAGATGGATGTCAAATAAGGTTTAATAAAATTGCATGTAATTAGGGAATGAAATAATCATTTATAAAATTATTCTAAATGAACACGAGACTAAGAGATGTTAGTATTCCATATCTATAATCTCCTGGTTGTGGTGCTAGCTTTCTTTTAAGGAATCGAGTACCACCTTTTTGATTTGTCCCAGTTATTACCCTGGGTGGTGACTCCTCATCTCCATGCCATGTCTTTATGACAGTGGTTAGTATGTTCTCTAAGGCCCTAAGCCTAAACAGTGTTGCGGTTGCTAAAATCTTGGATGCGCGCTAAACCCCGCCATCTACAATGCTACACTACCACCCCATATAAATCATGAAAGAGTTCCCAAGCTAAGTGAAAGCAACCTGAGAACTTCAGTGGTTTCTGAACAAAATTTAAAAAATGATAGGATTACTTTCTTCATAAACTTTTGATTATTTACCTACTTTTACTTTTATTTTTATCTAAAAAAAGGGATTAGAAAATTGGATTTTCGATCGGAAATCCAGATTTCCAATCGGATTTTTAGATTTCCAATAAAAAAATCTAGAGTTATGATATAGATTTTAGATTTCTGACCGAAAATCCAAAAATCTGTTAATTTTCTATGATATACACATACTAATTTTTTTAAAGTTTTGTCCTTAGATTAACAATTTTATGTAATTTTATTTAATTTTTCATAACAAGAATTCTATAATTACATGCATGAATACGTTAATTTATATACATTGACAGGAATATATCTTTTTGTAGAAATAAAGATAGAATAAAAATTTACCTTATCTCTAGCCTATGAGCATCTGTGGAGGTGCAAGCAAGTCAAAGGGAGCATCTATTCCCCTTCATTAATCCCTAGATGGTTTTGAGGAAAATGTAGTTGAGATATGACTAGATTTGATTGCTTGGAGTTGCTGTCATATAGTCTGTGTCTTGGGTAAGCCATAGGATCATACAGATCCCAAATTGGAGATCAGACAAAAGAATAATTAAAGAAGTAAGATTTGAAAATCAAAAGAAAGAGAAAAGAAAAAAGAAAAAAAGAAGAATGAAAGGATGTAAGGTGAAAGAAATGAATCGACAAATGCAAAGTATATATTAAAGTGACAAACATCCACTTTAGTCCTTTAACTTTATTTGCATTCAGGTCTAAAGCTTTTCTTGTAATTTAGTCCTAAATTATAAAGCTACATGATTTGATAATTCCTTGAATTATTAAATTACCAGCATAAAAGAAGTCGACATTGTATGACTAAGTACAATGTATCATTCCAATCTAAACTATATGATTGAGTACATTGCATCCTTTCAATCTAAACTATACGACTGAGCATAGTTAACATTGTACGACTGAGTCTAATGTATCCTTTCAATCCCAACTATACGACCGAGTATAATTAACATTGTATGACTAAGGACAATATGTCATTCTAATCCAGGTTATATGACCTAGTATAGTCAACATCATACGACCGAGTGTAATGTGTTATTTCAATCCAGACTATACTACCGAGTATAGTCGACATTATATGACTGAGTACAATGTGTGATTTCAATCCTGAAAATACAATCGAGTATAGTTAACATCATACAACCGAGTGTGATGTGTCATTTTAATCTAGACTATACGAATGAGTATAGTCAACATTGTATGATTGAGTACAATGTGTCCTTTTAATCCAGACTATAGGACTAAGTATAGTTAACATTATACGATCGAGTACAATGTGTCCTTTCAATCCTGACTACATGACTGAGTATAGTCGACATTGTACAATCGAGTATAATGTGTCATTCCAATCTAGACTATATGACCGAGTATAGTTGGCATTGTACGACCGAGTACAATGTATCCTTTTAATCCAAAATATATGATCGAGTATAGTCAACATTGTATAACTAAGTGCAATGTATCCTTTCAATCCCAACTATATGACTAAGTATAGTCGACATTGTATAATTGAGTACAATATGTCATTCCAATCTAGACTATACGATTGAGTATAGTCAGCATTGTATGACCAAGTACAATGTATCCTTTCAATTCAGACCTTATGACCTGGTATAGTCAACATCATATGACCGAGTGTGACGTGTCATTTCAATCTAGACTATATGACCAAGTATAGTCAACATCATATGATCGAGTATAGTCAACATCATACGATCGAGTGTGATGTGTCATTTCAATCCAGACTATATGACCGAGTATAGTCGATATTGTATGACCAAGTGCAATGTATCCTTTCAATCCAAACTATACAATCGAGTATAGTTAATATTGTACGATCGAGTGCAATGTATCCTTTCAATCCAGACTATACGATCGAGTATAGTCAACATTGTATGACTAAGTACAATGTATCCTTTCAATCTAGGCTATAGACCAAGTATAGTCAACATCATATGACTGAGTGTGATGTGTCATTTCAATATAGACTATACGACTGAGTATAGTCATTATTGTACGATTGAGTACAATGCATCCTTTCAATCTAGACTATACGATTGAGTGTAGTCATCATTGTATGATTAAGTACAATAAATCCTTTGAATCTAGACTATATGACCAAATACAATGTGTCATTTTTATATAGGCTATACAACTAAGTATAGTCAACATTGTATAAAAGAGTACAATATATCCTTTAAATCTAAACTATACGATTGAGTATAGTCAACATTGTACGACTGAGCACAATGTACTTTCTCAATCTATACTATACGATCGAGTATAGTCAACATTATATGACCAAGTGTGATGTATCCTTTCAAATCAATGTTATACATCCAAGTATAGTGTTTCTCCAGGTGTTTTAGGTTTATGCCTAGTATTGTACGACAACACAAGCATTCATCGTGAACCAATGGTCGTTTACAGGCAAAAGCTTTAAGGAGCACAGGTAAGTATCTAAACCTTTGTTCTAAAGAAATTGTGTGTTTATTTTCTTTGCCGCTATTTGTTAAGCAAACAGCAATAAAGAGGGGCAACAATAAACACCCAATTTTGGGAAGATGAAGTATGGATACGGCATAGGACTTCGATGATGAAAATGCTATAAATAGCTCTTCAATACTTAAAGTTTGAAACCTCAAAAGTCAAAATGTATTTTTAAAAGAGTTTAATTAGGGTTTTAAGGACTTAATTGTAATATTTTTAGGACCCATTTGGAAAGTTTAATACTTTCAGGGTTCATTTTTATAATTAAAAGGTAAAAAAATGATTGGACTTTTATAATTCCTATCGAAATTACATAATTTCAATTAGAATTTTGTAATTTTAATTTGAATTCTGTAATTTTGATCATAATTATGTAATTTTGAATTCTGATCAAAATTTCACAATTCCAGTCAGAATTATGCATATTACGTCTATTTTTTTTATTATTTTTCAATAAAATTTAGTTTCATAAATTTTGATTAGTTAAATAATAGTTATTTGTATTTTCAAGAAATTAAAGTCCTTTTAAAACTAAAACTCTTGAAAAACATACCACAATAGGATACGTATTTTAGCTAAGTTTTTCTATAAAAGACTAGCCTGAACACACACATGAGGGAGAAGGAAAAAAGAAGACATACACACACATACACATAGAGAGGCACAGAGAGACAACACTGAAGCTTTTTAGAGGAGCTGACTTTTCAAATTTTTTTACATTTTTCTTAGCTCTTTTTGGGGACTAGAAGTTTTGTTTTCTCTTCTGTTGCTAGACAACACAAAAATACATTCTCTTGTGATTAGTTCATTTTAGAAGCAAGGAGACTTTTGAAAAGAAGAATAACTAGTTTTTTTAAAGACATACTTAAAAGCAATGGTGATTTTTATTAATTTGAGGAGCAACCCATAATGCATTTGTTATCATCATCTTCTTTCCTTCCTACTTTTTTTATTTTTTATTTTATTATTTTGATCTTATTAAATTTCAATTTTATTTAGTTTTTATTGTTATTTATGCACTAACCATTGTTTTTTTTTTGTGTTGGTGATTATGGAGGGGATTTTATGATGATCCTACTTGGAGAACAAAACCCATGAAGGTTCATAATATGCTATGGATTGAACCTCATAGTTAATCATAGTTTCTAGTTTTCTTTTTATTTTTATTTTGCCTTATTATTTTTTTGGATTGTATTAATTTATTTTTCTTTTCTTGTTATTTTCAATAGTTCATTGTAATAGCCCCAATAGTGAGAATAATGAAATCATGTGTGTGTGATTGTGTGTTTATTTTAATTAATTAGTTAGTAAAATTAGGGTTTTAATTAGGTAATTAATTAAAATTAATGGCTATAGAAATCATTAGGTTGTTTAATTAAAAAGTGGATAGAATTAGGTTCATTTGATTGATTATTTTATTTTATTTATTTTTTTAGAGCTAATTTAATTAAATTAGGGGTTTTTAGAAGAATTTTAATTGATTTGTTTGATCTTTTATTTAATTGCTCTGATTTTTTTATGTTGTTTTTTGACTTATTATTTTTTTTATGTGTTTTGGGCCCTAAGCCCATGTTAGGCACTAACCCATTTAAATAAATTTAGGTTTTTTTAGGTTTAATTAATTAAAATGTATATTAGGCCCATAATTAATTAGATTTAAGGTAGAGATAACCTTAGGCCCATTTAGTTAATTTAGACATAGGCCCACTTAATTAATTAATTTAGACTTAGCCTATTTAATTTAAGCCCTTTTTCCATAATTTGTAGATTTAAGATCCCTTTAGAAATAAAACATGTAGAACTATACCCATTAATTTAAATACTTCATAATTTATAGATTTAGGCCCATTTTTAGAATTAAAATAAATAGACTTAGGTTCATTTAATTAAAATTGAATAGGAATTAGGCCTGTTAGCCTTTAGGCTCACTTGTAAATTAAAACATATAGATTTCGTCCATTTTAATTAAAATCAATGTAGATTAGACTAACTTAGGGATTGTGATTTAAATGAATGCATTGTTTATATGTGTTTCACATGACTAGTTTACTTGGAGTTGTTTTTTTTTTAAATAAGGGTTTATATGAAATTGCATGTAAATAGAGGGTGAGATAGTAATTCATAAAGTATTTCTAAATGAACACGAGACCGAAAGAAGTTGGTATTTTGTATGTAGAATCTCCTGGTTGTGGTGCTGGCTTTCTTTTAGAGAATTAAGTACCATAATTTTTTGATTTATCCCAGTTATTACCTTGAGTGGCGACTCCTTTTCTCCATGCCATGTCTTTGTGATAGTGGTTAGTGTGTTCTCTAGAGCCCTGAGCTCAAAAAATGTCGCAATTGCTAAAATCTTGAGTGCACGCTAAACCTCATCATCTACTCTAATGTGGCAAGTGGAGAACTTTCTAATAGTATGGATTTCATTTATGTAGAGGATAAAGATAAATGTATTCAGGAGAAGATATGAGTACTATTAAGGATAAAAATGTCTCTCAGTCCATTTTCCTAATACTACTAACTTTGGATAGCCTGCGTCCCATACTACGAGGTTAGAAATAATTGGCTAGATCAAATGGGGAAAATGCTATGCTACATGCTAGATAGGGTTCAAAAGAATTTGCAGAGACTGAATTTTCTATGGGTGATAAATGTCATTGACATGGTACTTTTGTTGTTTCAACTGAAGAGTATAAAGATAAAAAGAAAAGATTTTTCACTCAAATATTAAATGAGTTATCAGTGGAGATTGCTAAGCAATCCTATTGGGAGGTATGAGTTATTTAAGTTGGAATCTCTAAGGCATGAGTAATCGTTGTACGATTCAAACATTATGCTCTTTACTCTAACATTTTTCCCTTGATATGATTTTCCTTATGGAAACATATATTAGTTCGCATGAATGGAGTTGTTTAAAATATAAATTCATGCAATATAATGTTTTTTCTGTCGATCCAAATGGTAAAGCTAGTGGATTAGCATTACTATAAAGGAAAGAAAAAAATATTAAGATAAATAATTTCTTTATGCATCATATTTCTTTTGATTATTATTAGGATAATGATGACGTAATCTAGAGAGGGGTTGGTATTAATGGGTGATCTATAGCTTCAAAAAATGGAAAACATGGGCTTTTATTAATCAACATATTGATTTATGTGACTTACCTCTTATTTATTTTGGAAATTTTAATGCCTATCTCTACAGTTATAAAAAGTAAGGCAAGAGGGATGTTGATCAAAATCTTATGGATGCCTTTTGAGAAGTAATCGAGAGGTGAGCTTTGAAATATCTTGGCTTTACTAGTTCTAAATTTATATGGCACAATAAAAGGTTAGGTTCATAATGTATTAACGCGAGGCTGGATAGGGCATTTGGCAATTTAGAGTGGATGTAATTATTTCATTAGTGTTTAGTTTCACATCTCTTGTCGAACACTTTTGATCACTTACTTATTTTGATTGGCTTTGATGGTTGTCTTAGTAAAAAAAAGAGCTATAGGTTTCCTTTTTGTTTTAAGGCATTTCAAGTAAACCATGAGCAATCTGTAATTCAGGATAGGTGGAGGGCGAGATAAGGAAAGTTGAATATTATAGAAAGGTTCAAAGAAGTTGGCCATCAATTAAAGAAATGGGATAGATTGACTTCTAGGACTCCAAATATAAAATCAAGAGGTCGAGGGAAATTGTATTAGATAAAATTAACTCCAAAATTGGGGATGATCAAGAGCCTATTTCGGTATACCAAAAGCATATTCAAGATTTGCTAAGAGATTAAGAGATTTATTAGCGGCAATAATCTCGGGTTAGTTGGTTGACTGAAGGAGATAAAAATATGAAATTCTTTTATATGAAGGCTTTAAAGAAATGAAAAAGAAATATCCTAGGTTCGATTAAAGATGAAAATGGGCTGTGGCAAGATGATGATGATGCTATTTTAAAAGTAGTCATGTCTTACTTTTGAACCCTTTTTACTTTAAATGGCTAAATTGACTTTTCTAAGGTTCTAGATTCATTAACCAACTCTATTATTGTGGAAGATTCATATTTTCTATCCCAACCTTTTAATAGAGTAGAGGTAGCAGTTGTGCTACATTAAATGCATTTATTAAAGGCTCTAAGTCTAGATGGTATGCTTGACTCATTTTTTCTTAAATTTTATGAAATTGTTGGTGATGATTCTGTGAATTATGTGCTCAATTTTCTTAACTTAGGTATAATGCCTGAAGGTCTCAATCATACTTTTGTTACTCTAATTCCAAAAAAAAATTATGGACTATGAAAGATCTTCATCCCATAAGCTTGCGTAATATGGTGTATAAGCTAATGTTTACAACTTTAGCTAATAGGCTTAAGGGTATTGTTGGGATTAATTCATGAATCTTAAAGTGTATTTATGCCTAACTATTTGATAACTGATAATACGATTATTGCATATGAGATCTTTCATGATATAAAATTGAAGAGAAGAGGGACAAATGGTTTTTTTAGCTTTAAAGCTTGATATAAGTAAAGCCTATGATGGGGTAGAGTGGTCTTTTACTCAACATTTAATGCAAAGAATGAATTTTCCTCAAATTTTTATGGAGAGAGTTATCATTTGTTTTTCCTCCATGTCCTTTTCCTTCTTGATTAATGGGCAGCCTAATGGTTTTTAAAACTAAGTAGGGGTCTTTGCTAAGGTGGCCCAATTTCACCTTATATCTTTTTAATGTGTGTTGAAGCTTTTTCATCTATACTTATAAAGGCATGTGTTGAAGGAAGGATGCATGGTTATAAGTGAACTCAAGTGGGTCCATAGGTTTTACATTTATTTTTTGTAGATGATAGTGTAATTTTTTTTATAACTACCATGGAAGAATTTTTTACTGTAGCTTAGATCTTGCAAAAATATGAACATCCTTTGAGTCAGCAAATAAATTTTGGTAAGATAGATATTTACTTTAGCTCCAATGTTAATAATCTTTTGAGGTAGAATTTGGTTGTTTTCTTAGGTATTAATTCAATCTAGCACCATAAGAAGTATTTGGGACTACCTATGGTTATTGTATAAGAAAAAAAAGCAAGTGTTTCAATTAGTTAAGGAGAGAAAAGAAGCTACATTGATAGAAAGAAAAATTATTATCTAGGGTAGGCAAAGAAATTCTCATCAAAGTGGTGGCACATGCTTTTCCAACTTATGTCATGAGTTATTTTAAGCCCCCATTCTCCTTTTATAATGAATTACAACAAATTATTGCTAAATTTTAGCGGAAAATAAGGGATAAAGAGAGGTCTCTTTATTGGCAAACTTAGCTTACTCTTTATAAATCGCAAGGGTGTGATGGAATTAGCTTTTGTTATTTGGAGAGTTTTAATGTTTCTTTACTAGCAAAGCAAGCTTGGCATCTTCAAACTATGTACTCTTTTTTTCATGTTGTTGTTTTGAAAGCTAAACATTATCCTACTTTAGATTTTCTACATAGTAAAGGAAAGAATGGTGCTAGTTTTATATAGTGGAGTATCTATTTTTCTTAGAATTTTCTTTGCAAAGGTTTCTTTAGAAAGTAAGGAATAGGCAATCAATCAAAGTGAAGGGTGATCCTTGGTTATAAGGTAGTAACTCTTTTAAGGTTCTATCTCCACATCCTATAGGTACTTAATATGAAGAGATGAAAGTTTTAAAGTTGATAGATTATATAGCTCAACAATGTAAGAGACAATTGGTTTAGTCCCTTTTCCTACCTCTCGAAAATGAACTCATCCTTCAAATTCCTCTAAGCTTCCATTTCTTACATATTCCATCTTCTCAATAAAATATATACTATAAAGCACTTAATTAACTATTTTCTTTGAACTTTAGTTCTTTGAGCTCTGTGGCCTCTCGTCCCTTTTGGTTAGTAATCTAGAAATATAGTATCCCTTAAAAGTTAAACATTTTCTATAGCATATGCTCTCTCACTCTCTACCATGTATGAACAATTTTTAGTAACACCATTTTCATGTGGACATGCTATATAAATACTATTTGGAGCTTGAGACAGATAGTCATATCTTTGTCAAATGCCCATTATCTCATTTGGTTTGGTTTGCCTCTTGTTTGGGATGCAAGACTAATTTCATTCAAGGATAGGATTTATCCTCTTATTATAAAGAATTGGTGAAAGGATGTGATAAATCAATGGTCGAGCATATTTTAATGATTCTGTGGTATATTTGGTTTTACAAAAACAATTTTTGCTTTAATGGTATGGACTTTGATCCTACTCAGGTATCTTTAAAGGCTGTTAAAATCTTGTAAGAGTTCTAAAGTGTCTGTCTAAAGTCCAAATTGAAAACTTAGACTCAAGTTCAAAGATGGTCTCCTCCGATTTATCCTTTTTTTTAAGTTAAATGTTAATACTTCCCTATATTGATTAGCTTCAAAGTCTGGTTTATGTTGTGTTATTAGAAATAAAGCTGGTGAAGTTTTGTCATCTACTTGTAAATCTATCTATCTTCAGTCTTTTTTATTGATCCAATTAAGCTTTAAGTGATTTTCTTTGGCCTTCAATTTGCAGTCGAATGTCGTTTTTCTTTAGTTATGGTTGAGAGTGATTCTTTTAATTCGATTCAAATATAGTTTTGTGTTTGCTCTTAAAGTGTGTAATAATGTGGCTTATCAATTAGCTAAGTGGGCTACTTTTATTGATAACGAATTGTATCTATTAGAAGAGGTTCCTTTTGTGATCCTCTCTTTTGTTCTTGATGATTTTTTTCTATTTAATGCTAGCCTTGTTGGGAATTTAAAAAAAAAAAGAAAATACAATTACCAAAAATATAGAAAGTACTGAGAATGACTTTCAAACTTTAAATGTAATTTTTTTTCTTGATTTCTTTTCTTTCATAGAAAAACTATTACAAATAAAAAGAATGAAAAAAAAAGATATAATCAACAATACTAAAAGAGTTATAGTAAAGTAATAAGAAGTCTTATGAGCATTTATTTTTCAATAATCTTTATAATTTGTGGTAATTTTTATAATTTTCATATAAAGTAAAATATTTTATAATATGTGTTTATATAATATTATTATTTTTAGTACATCAAAAGGAAAAGGGAAAGTGGAAATTTAAAAAAAAAAGAAATTGATTGGTTGAAGCAGATCAATTTAGCTCCATAATAATTAATTATTAGCTAATTTTTTAGAAAATAAATACAAATAATTAAATATACAATTATTGTAATAATATTATATACAAAATGAATTATGATATGTATGTTTCATAATGATTAATTTAAAATAATTTTAAACTTACTTAAATGATAAGTTAAGATAAAATGTTGTTGTTTTATTTGGATGATAAGTATTTAAGTAAAGAAAAGGTACATGAAAAATACATATATGGATGATCCTTTGATTAAGGTCATCATCAATCTTAATTCAAGCTTTATTTTAACTTTAACAATCAATATTGATTCACTAATATGCTTAAATGTAATTATAAACTAGGAATTAAAGATCACTTTAAAGCTCAAGTAAAGCCTTCCAAACCCCTATAAATGTCCTTTAAAGTATTGGAAGTGATCCAAGTCTGATGGAAGTCATTTAAAGATAAAAACATGACATTTTTTCCAAGTCAGTCACTACTCATGGTCCTAAGGGTGCTCATTATGATCCTGAAGAGCACTTATAACATAAAAGCTTCCTGAAAAACATCCTGAGCCCTTCATTATCTACCGCTTCAGATCTTTAAATATCTACTCATGATCCTGAGGGTGCCACTTATGATCCTGGGGAGCTCTTCAAAGGTTATGAGTTAACCTTGAAAACTCTTATAGGAAGGTTTAAGTGTTAAGCTAACAAAAACACAAGTTGTTGTAAGGTTAATGTTGAGCCTTTAAATACCTTATTGTAACAATCTTAGTAATAAGATTATGGTGAGTCCAAAATCCTAACTTGAGGATAAGGTAGGTTGGAGACGTAGGATTCGTTGAGAATTCAAATTCCCTAAAGTCACTGTTCTTTTTTATTTTCCCTTTGCACTCATTCTTGATCTATATTTCTTAATCCTTTTAAATTTTTCTTCAAGCCTTTAATTGATCCTAAAATTATCATTATCCATATTCACCCCCTCTTGGGCATTTTCAATTAGTATTAAAGATTGGGTTCTAGGTAATTATTTACTAGAATTCAATATCATAGCGAGTGACTACCATTCTTTCCAAGCCTACAGACCATATTTTGATGTGAGTGATTACCCCTTTTGGAAATATAAAATGATTTTTACCTTAATAATGACCCCATTAGATTATGGGATGTGATATTAAATGGGTAGAACACTCTTATGAAGATGGTTGAAGGAATTCAAGTTCTAAAGGAAAGAAAGGAGTGGTCTTAAGAAGAAAAAGAGGAGAACAATTATAATAAAAGGGTTATGTCAGTTTTTATTACTTCTATATAAAGAGAGGAAGGAAGCAAACTTTAACATTGCATTCTAGCCAATGAGATATGGGAGACATTGGAGAACCATTATAAAGGCAACGTCCAAGTGAGATCCAAGAAAGTTCAACTCTATGTATATAAATATGAACTCTTTAAGATGAATTTTTAGTAATCCATAACCGAGATGACTAATAGATTGAATGCCCTCTTGAAAACCTTAGGGAAGTTAAGCAAGAATTATTCAAAAAAGGAGATCAATACCAAAATTTTAAGAGTGCTACATAAAAAGAATTTTGAGTTAAGGGTGACTTCAATTGATGAATCTCATGATCTCTCCAAGCTCTCAAATGACATCCTTATTAGTAAACTTCTTATTCATACCTTGAGGTAAAAGAAAGAAAATGTATAAGGTAAGGAAAAAAAAGAAGAGGAGTTTAGCACTCAAAGCTTCTTTCAGATTCAAGAAATGTAGAATTAATTGAAGACACAAATGAAGATGAATAAGAACTAGTCATCCTCACAAGAAGATTTAAGAAGTTCTTGATAAAGTTCAAGTTGTAAAAAAAGGGTGACATCAAAAAATTCAAAGATGTCAGTTACTATGAGTGCAAAAAGCATGATCACCTTAGGAGTGAATATCCAAAGCTTAAGCACAAAAGCAAATAAGCAAAAGAAAGAACAAAATTTTTCAAAGCTATCTTGGTATGACTCTTCTGAATCAGAGAAGTTCATCATTAAGTTATCCCTGAAATACATATAAGTTCATTAAAACAATCATGTTTGCTTATTATTGATGGATTAATTGGATTAACTAATTAAAACTAGTCTCTATATATGTATTGAATCATAACAAAAGGTTTAATAATAATAGCATAGTATAAAACAATCATAGAGAATCTTGTAGTTGTACTCAAAGACAAGGCAATAGTGTTAGCATGATTATAGCCATTTTATTAATTTTTTTTTACCTTAAATTTTTACTATGTCTTAATTTTTTTTTATTATGTAAATTTTGTTATTATAAAGTTTCTTTTCTTCTCTAACTCTATTTTGTACACTATAAATAAATTCCTTTGTAATGTATACTACATACAATTTAATAATCTATACTCTCTATTCATAATATGGTATCAGAGCTTGGTTTAGTTTAAGTTATTTTGTCTCTTTGTCCAAAATCAATACTTTTGCTTCATTTAATTCTGATTTTCTTATTCTTGTCAAACTCGTTTCTAGATTTATTTTTCAAGAGAAAATTTATGTCTCCAAACTAATTACCACTATTTGACTAAATCAAACTATAATCTTTAAGTTCAAGTATGAAAATTTTCTTAATTTAGCATAAACCTATGCAAGAAAAAAATAAACCTAATGCTAAATTTACTGAACGACTTGAAGATTAGGATAGCAAAAATCACCAAATTATCACATGATATTTTTTAGCTGCTAAGGAAAAATCACCAGATTCCTTTAATTCATATTTAATTTGCTAATTTTTGACACTACTAAGAAAATATGAGTTTTCTTAGTGACATACCTCAAATTTGACTACCCCTAAAAAGGTCCAATGATAAAAAAAATCTTCAAAAAGATTGGAGTCTACTTATTTGTAGCACCTATAAAGTGTTCAACCTTGAGACCCTATTCAATCCCACCAATGTGAAAAATCAATCATTGAGCCATTAAGTTGCTCTTCAATCTTATGAAATATGAATTATTAAAAAAATAAAAGGTTCATTTTGAGCAATCTTCTCTCAGAATGCACAGCTTGTTGAGCCAATGTTCATTTCATCAGACTGAGACCTAACTTCATAAAAAAATAAAACTTGATTTTAACAAAACAGACTTTAGAAACATGTTCAAAAGGCTTCAAAATCTTGAGAAGTGGTCCTAGAATGGTCCAAAATAACTTGAGGATTAGTGCAAATTGCTTAAAAGTTCACGTGCAGCCACGAACACCCCTAGGTGTCACGCGCTAATATCAAAGCTAAATTAGACAGAATGGACTTTGGGAACATTTTTAGAAGACTCTAAAACCTTTGAGAGTGGTCTTGGAATGATCCAAAACAACACAAGGATTAGCATGCATCACTTAGAAGTGCACGTGTAGCCATAAACACCCCTAGGTGTCACACACTAAAATTGAGGGAAAATTAGATAAAATAGACTTCGAAATTTCATCTAGAAGGCCTAAAAATCCTAGAAACCAACCTCAAAATAGCCTGGAAAAGCCCCAATTTATGTGCATATCACTAGAAGGTGCCCATGATTGTGCACATGCCCGTATGGCCATGCGCCAAGCGTGTAGTTATGCGCACTTCTCGTGGCCACGTGCTCCTTCTTAAGGATGCACATAGCCCCCTCTTCCTCAATTTTTGTGCTATAAATAGATGTCTCCACACCTCATTTTGGTGGGCAAAGCAAGAGAAAAACACACACACACACTCAAAATTTGGTTACTGGAAGACATTGGAAACCAACTTCCAAACAGTTTTAGTTCTCCCATTGTATTTTTCTTAGGTTATTAGGCCTCCCTTTGACCAAACCTAACCTCATCTTTATCAAAGCACAGTTTAAAGGTATACAAACTAGCATCATTCTGTACGTGATTTTGAACCTCTCGATAAGAAAAGCTTGATAATCTCTCAAAGCTAAAGCTTCAAAACCATATAAGCTCAGTCAATCTAAGGACCACACAATCATTTTAGCATGTTTATTTTATTTTACTTCATTTTACTTTATTGTTGCCAACATTTGTGAATATTATTTTGCTTGCATGATGAGACTGGCAATCTTTCATGCTACATGAATAATCTATGCTCTATCGAACGACACTTTCATGGCTTCTGTGGAGACATATTGAAAATTAACATAGGGGTAAGAACTCGGGCTCCTTTTGATTAACATCGGCCCTATGCATAGAAGTGTATAAGAACTTTGGACATCATTTGAAGCTTGATAATCGACCTCCACATTGACATCACATGATTACCCCGAGCACAGTTGAGTGTCGTTCCTTAGTTTACCCTCTAGTTCTGATTAACATAAATCAAAATAGCCTAGTTTCAAGAGTGAAATTAGAGTGCCTTGATTACTATAGGTTCAAAACCCACCTAGGAATGAAACTAAACAACCTCGTGGAGAAATAAGGTTGGATGCAAGAGCTTGCTTATGGTTGGTTAGTTCACTGTGCAGGAAATACTAACTGGCTTTCTAAGATTAATCATGCATATATAATATACATGTAGATAGCATGAGCTAAATGCAGTTTCTTACAGCAATGATCATCATTCATCATAGGTTTGTGCATCCACTCCATGCATACATGCTCACTCTTTTCTATTGCAGGCATATGTTATGCACCATACATTTAGCTAACCGTGATAAATGTATAGGAATACAACAATCAAACATGAGTGACCAAGAAGATACCTCATATTAACAATTTGAAGATATACTAAAAAGGGGATAAAAAAATTGCTCATTGATGGTACTATAGCTGAAATCCTTTAAGCCCAAATCAAGGCCAAAATGCCCGAGATAGGAATAACACACCATTGAATAAAGCTTCCATATTTGTTCATCCAAGAATAGATAAAGCAAAGGGAATTCCCCCACACTCCAATTCAAGCTAATGATGACAATGACTACTACCAGCATCTTAGAAATGCACCAAAAGCTATAAAAATTGCTAATATAACCAAGCCTAAATCAGCAGGGGAGGTTAAACTGTTGGCTAACAAAATAGCTCAGTTGGAATTTTCCTTTAAAGATAAAGGAACCCATAACTCCAAAAGCTTAACTGACCTGGCATTATTC
Organism: Mallotus nudiflorus; assembly: GCA_947683625.1. Taxonomy (NCBI): domain Eukaryota; kingdom Viridiplantae; phylum Streptophyta; class Magnoliopsida; order Malpighiales; family Euphorbiaceae; genus Mallotus; species Mallotus nudiflorus. The sequence continues at coordinate 53,373 of CANTUR010001031.1, forward strand.
AAAGATGAACCACTCCCATATGATTTTAAACTACCAAATTTTACTAAGTTTGGTGGAATAGGGGACCCAAAGGTCCATCTAAGGTAATATGCTACCTTTATGGCGGTTACGAAGCTTATAGAATCCCAGATTGTTTGATATTCTTCTTCACATCACTGGAGGAAGGGTGAAGAGCATGGTTCTTTGACCTTAAGGATGAAATTAAAAGTGATTGGCTATTGTCAACTCAAAAGTTCATTAAGCAATATAAATACAACACTCAGCTAGACATCACTCGCAGAGATCTCGAGATCATGAGACAGAAACCTGATGAAACTTTCTCTAATTATGTCATAAGATGGTGGGGAATGGCAATCAAAATAGGAAACCATCCTTCTGAAGATGAACAGATAGAGCTGATAATCAAAGTGCATTACCATATTTTAGAAAACATATGATCTTTGCTCATTATCCTAACTTTAAAGCTCTCTATCAAACTAGAATCAGAATTGAAGATGAGGAACCTTAGCAAGCTAGAAACACCTTTCGTCGTAATACCTAATCAAACATCAAAAACACCTTTACTAGAGCCACATAAATAAACTTAATCCAACCAACATTTACAGTTCACCATCTGTTAATACCATCTAACAATCAAGAAAATTCTCAAGCTTCAACCTCCCATTATCTAAAGTATTCCATAGAATTTAATAAAAGAACCTCTTACAACCTTAAGAGCCCAAGCTTCTTCCAAATCCATTATCGCATTACATTAACCAAAACCTATTCTGCCACTTTCACTAAATGCCCGGTCACACCACTGATGCATGTAGAACCCTTAAGAATGCAATCCAAGACCTCATTGACTATATTAAAAAAATTAATGACCCAAAAAAATGACCTGGCATCAAGACCAATCCTCTCCCAAACTATTGAAATATGCCTCCATCAACCATTGGTATAATTTCCTCCAATCTATCAGAAAACCTTGTCGAACAATCAATCCAAGCCATCTAAAAAACCCAAGATAAGCTCTTAAAAGACAAACCTCAAGCCTCATTCTTGAACCTCATGACTCTAGTGAAGATGAATAATGTCCTTCTACCTTTGAAACATTCTGATGCTTCAGAAATTCCTCCCCAACTTAATGATGCAAAAAAAAGAGCCAGGGATATAGCTCTCCATATGAACAGTGAAGTGGTTGATTTCCCCTACCATGAGAAGCAGACACAAGTAAATATCTCAGTGGTGGCCATGGAGAATGGGATTTAATCGGATCAACTATCTGGGAAGTTCAACTATAAGTACATAGCACCCCCTGCTACTCACACTCACTTAGAAATCATAGTACCTTTAGGATGGGGAGAAGAATTTAACAACAAAGATGGGGTGGATAGTACTATTTATCTTCAAAACCTATAGGTCATAGGGATTTATATATTGTACGACTTTGATGATCTTGGAATTATAATCTGGGACTAGAACAGTAATACAAAAGTAGATAAGCCCTCACTAACAGTCAACTATATGACTTGTAATAGGTGAGTATATCAACCCCTTGAGAAAGAGAAAGATCCCCCTAAAGGGAAAAAAGTGTCAAGTGATCAAGCCCTAGTAAAAAAGGAAGACACTATCCTCAAATAGCTTAAAAAGAATTAGGCATAAACTAGTATCTGGGACCTACTCATGGCCTCTAAGAAGCATAGGGATGCCCTATTCAAAGCACTAGATGAGGCAAAGGTCACCACTAACACCTCTCCCTGTGAAATGATAGCCTCTCTAATGAAAGCTCCCTCTAATGCAATCATCTTTTCAGATGAAGATTTACCCCTCAAAGGAAAGGTGCACAATCATCCTCTCTTTATACAAGCTATTGTCAGGTCTAAGAAGACTCTATGTGTTATGGTGGATGATGGATCTTTTATTAATGTTTGCCCCCTGAGGTTGCTATAAAAGTTTAGGATGAATACTGAAAACCTAGAAAAATCCAACATGGTCATACGAGTCTATGATGATTCAAAAAAGCTAGTCATTGGGACTTTCAAAGTAATAGTTACGGTGGGTGATATCGAATCAGTAATAGAATTTACCATCTTAGACATCCCTCTAACTTTTTCCTTATTACTAGGAAGACCTTCATTCCACCCACTAGGGGCATACTCTCCACTATGCATTAGAAGATCAAGTTCCCTATGAATGGAAAGGTTGTTACCACTGTTAGTGATATGCACTAGGTCAATCATTTGTGATTATTTATTGGCTTTCTTATTTTATTAATTTAAAGGGGTATTTCATTAGATTTTATGATAATTATATGAATGGTTAATTCTTACTAAGGCCATTAGGTATGTGACTTGATAGTAAAACCCTTAGATTAAAATAAGAGTTCTATTCTAATTATCCCTAGCCATTTATTCATTATATAAATATTAAAGTATTAAGGCTAGTATGATGTTGATTGATGGTTATGTTTTACTAATCATGAATATGAGATATTAAGTCAACTCATAGGTACATGATGAGAGATCATGTACTGGATTGACCCACTATGAGAATACTACAAAGATTATTGTCATAAGTATTTCTCATCACAGTAATTTTTTTTCGATCCTTTGACCTTGAAATCATCATGGATTTCTACATAGCTATTTTATGTTTTGATACATTCTGACATTGTCTTTAACCGAACAATTAAATAGGATGTTATTGGATATGAAATTAGTTATATGAGGAATGTGAGTGATTCAGAAGAAATTTATCCCTCATTAATATAAGAAAGATATCTATGGGTCCCTTGATGAGATAGACTGAAGGAAAATGCATGGCCATGCTAAAATGAATTGATAAAGAGTTATCATTTTCAGTCTACTTAGAATCAAGTCATAATATTGAACTATATAAGGATGACATTCTATGCCTATGTTCAATTAAGATATCATGTGATAAAGGGATGATAAAATTCACTATAATTAGGTTATGTCAGATTATTGACTTCACATGACTTGGGTAGTCATAATGTCTTGCTAGAGGCCATTTATGACTTGTAGGCCTAAATGGAGATTTAGGCCCACTACCAATGTTAAGTGAACCTACAGGGTCACACACTGAGAACAAGCCCAAAACAATTATAGATTTAATAAGCCTAAAATAAACTCTGTGGAAATAAATATTTAAAGTGTTTTATTTATTTATTTATTTGTTTATTTATTTAAGATAAATGTTATTTTAAATAAATAAATAAGATATTATTTCTGATTTTTTTAAATAAAAATCAAAATATAATAAATGGGAAATTATCAAAAGGTCATTGGTAGGTGAAACCCTAATTTGGAGTCTATAAATATGTTATATTCTCTAGGGTTTAACTCACTTACTTTTCCTGCCTCCAAAACAGTTTTCTCTATTCTTATAAAACAAACATAGAGTTTTTCTTTTGTTCTTGATTTTTGAGACAATCAAGAAAGTTGCTAGCACACACTCCAATTCATTTTTATAAAGGGCTATAGAGGATGCATCCTTTTGGAGACATCTAGATCCGAACAACCAAAGTAAAAAGCTCGAGGTAAGGTGTCACCGGTGTGAACCTCCTCTCATCCTTCCTGAAAATCTTGCCTCTTCTATATCTTAGTGAGATTCTTGAAACCTTAGATTTAATCAAGCAGTCGAATTACATGGATCTAGGTTTAGGAACATGATAAATTTTTAATTTTTCTGTTGTGTTTGTATCACAAAACCCAACAACCACCCCTGCTGAAACAAAAAACATTATTGCCTATCTGAATATGGTCCTACCAGGATTTTAGGTTTTTATAATCAGTAATTGTCATGTCGATCCCAAAGTTGCTGCCATGATGAAGAAGATGCAATATCTACCTAGAACAAGATTAGGAGGAAGGAACATTGGGGTCATAGAATTCCCTAACTTCTGAGAATAAACCAACAGATGAGGTCTAGGGTACAATCCTTAAAAGGACATTGGAGCTAAGAAGTCAATTCTTTTTTGGCTAAAAGCTTAACCTGAGTCTACTAAGGACAACTTGAGAAATGGGAAAGCAATGAAATTGAGAAACCATGGTTCGAGATCTTCAATAACACCCTAAAGGGAAAGCGCTTATTGGATATGGTCATTGAGACTGACAATAATGAGCTAATGAAAAATCTGGAGCTATAATTTGAGAGTGAGACTATCAATTATGCTCAAGCTATTGCAATCCTCAAATCAAGCATTAATGACATCCTACTACAATCCTTGAACCAAGCATTGATGACATCCTATTTGAAGACACTACTAATGATTATCTCTATGCTTTTTATTTGTTTAAAATTGATGATACAATGAGCTCTATAGTTAATGCAATAAAATTAAATTTTGCTTGTTTGATGTCTTTCCTGATGGTAGTGTACATTACATTAATAAAAACATTAACATATTTTACATTCATTGCATATGCACTGAATCATTTAACAATGGCACAGAATTTGAACCATGCATTTTTCATATTTCAAAAGATGTTACCCCTGAAGACAAGAGAGAAATTAAAAAAATATTAATAAAATATTCAAAAGTATTTACCTAGATGTACAATGATATGCCTAGTATTAACAGAGACATTGTTCAACACTTCATCCCTACCAAAGATAGGTGCAAACAAGTAGAAACTGAGAAGACTCATACCATAATGGGCCTAACTAGTGAAAGAAGAAATCGAGAAGTAGATCAATGAAAAATTTCTAGAGGTAGTAGACTATCAAGAATGGTTAGCAAATGTGGTGCTAGTACCAAAGAGAGATGGAAGGGTTAGAATCTGCATCAACTATAGAGATCTGAACAAGGCTTGCCCAAAAGATGATTTCCTATTACCTCAAATAGACATGCTAGTTAATAGTGCTGCTATATATACAATGTACTCCTTCATGGATGGATTCTCCAGGTACAATCAGATCCTAATGGCCATTATTGACAAAGCAAAGATAGCTTTCATAACAAAATAGGGCACTTATTTCTATAAAGTAATGCCCTTCAATTCAAAGAATGTAGGAGCAACTTTAAAAAGAATGGCAACTACAATATTCCATGACATGATACATAAAGAAATACAAGTGTACGTCGATGACATGATGGTCAATTTAAAAACCAATGAAGAACACCAATCGAATCTCAATAAGCTACTCAAAAGAGTCAATAATTATAGTCTCAAACTTAATTCAAAGAAATGTGTATTCGGGGTCACTTTAGGAAAGATGTCGGCATATGTTGTCAATCAGAATATGATTGAAATGGATCCAAACAAAGTTAAAGTAGTTAGAGAGATGCTAGTGTCAAAAATAGAAAAATAAAACAGAGAGTTTGTAGGGAAACTACAATTCATCAATAGATTCACCATCAAGTTAATAGTAGTGTATGAACCAATCTTCAAGCTACTTAGAAAAGATTAGCCAATTAAGTGGAACAAGTTGTGTTAGTTAGCATTCGATAAGATTAAAAACTACCTAAGTAACCCACTTATTTTAAAACCACCTAAACTGGGGATACCTTTAACCTTGTATCTAGCCATCAAAGGAAATGCAATCAGCACATTGTTAGCCCAAGAGGGAGAAACGAAAGTAGAACACGTAGTCTACTACTTAAGTAAAAAGATATTGACAACCAAGTTGAGCAGATATACCTAGCAATGGTATGGGCAATAAAGAAACTCAGACATTACTTTCAGTCTTACGAAATTCAGGTCATGTCTAAAATGGATCCAATGAAGTACCTCCATAAAGCTCCTTCTCTGGTAGGAAAACTTGCCAAGTGGCTCATACTATTGGTAGAATTCAATGTGCAATACCTAACTAAGAAGGTAGTAAAGGGAAGAGCAATGGCTGAATTTATAGTTCTCAACCCCATTCTAGACTCAAAAGAAATCCAACTAGACTTCCTAGATGACCTCAGTTCAGCCATCGAGATTGAAGGATGGTAGATGTATTTTGATGGGGGCAGTTAATCAATTCAGCACAAGAGTTGGTGTCATATTACAATCTCTAGAAAGCAAAGTGGTACCAATTGCCAAAAAATTAGAATTCAAAGTCACAAACAGCAAAGTAGAATATCAGGCATGTGCACTCAAAATAGAAGCACTGATAGCCCTAGATTTTATAAAAGTTGAAGTCTTCAGAGATTCCATGCTAGTAATCAATCATGCAACAAAAGAGTGAGAATTAAAAGAGTAGCACTTAAAATCTTACTTGGATCACTTAAAGCTACTTACCATATCCTTACAAAGATGCAGATTCATTCATCTCCTTAGGAACCACAATCAGATGGCAGACGTACTTGCTTCCCTAGCATCAATGTGAGAAGGACCATCCAAAATGCCCATTAAGCCTTTAATCCTACTCAAATTAGGACAAACTTCTTATAAGAACTATATAATAACAAAGATATAAACAGTTAAAAAAACATTGGTTCTATGAGATTTAGAGATATTTGAAGGAACAAGCTTATCCCAATCAGACAAGTGAAAAAGATAAGGCAGTCATTCGAGGATTTGCATTATATTCACATCACACTAAGGTGTGTTATACAAAAGATCTTCAAATGATTTATAACTCTGATGTCTAGATGAAACTAAGTCTATAAGAGCAATAGAAGAAGTCCACAAAGGTGTTTGTGGTCCACACATGAATGGAGCAATCCTAGCTAAGAAGTTAATTAGACAAGGGTTATTCTAAATGATGATGATGGAAGACTATATCAAATTCATAAGGGAATGCTATAAGTGTTAAATCCATGGGAATGTTAGCCATCTTCCCCTAACAGAATTACATTAAATCTCCTTTCTATGGCCTGTCTCTGCATGGGGACTAGACATAATTGGGGAAATCCACCCGACAGCCTTGAATGAACATAGGTTCATCTTAGTGGCAGTGGATTACTTCATAAAGTGGCTCAAAGCATAATTATTTACAAAGATAGGAGCTAAGAAAATGGCTAAGTTCATTAAAAGAAATCTATTTTTTCAATATGGGATCCCCTATCACATCATCTCTTACAATGATGTTCAATTCTAAGGGGAAGTTAGAGAACTACTAAGGAGTTATAAAGTGGAACATCACAAATCTTCTCCTTATCAACCATAAGAAAATGGGGCGGTTGAACCAGTAAATAAGAACTTCAAAAAGATTTTTTCAAAAATGACTCAAACTTATTGAGATTAGGCAAATAAATTGCCATATGCATTATGGGGTATCGAACAATAGTCAAAACTTCAACTGGAGCAACTCCTATCTCACTAGTATATAGATTAGAAGCAACACTTCTAGTTGAAATAGAAATCAAGTCTCTTCAGGTAGCAATCGAATCTGGATTGCTAGAAGTACCATGGGCCCAATAGAAGCACAATAATCTCACTCTCTTAGATAGTCAAAGACTTAAGGCTCTATACCACACACAGTTGTATTAAGCTCGGCTAGCCAAAACCTTCAATGGGAAAGTGAAACATAAGAGTGTGAAAATAAGAAACTGGGTGTTAAAGCAATAAGGCAGAACATTCCATACCCTAAAGGGAAATTCATACCAAACTGGGAAGGCCCATTCTTAGTTAAACATTTCTTATTAAAAGGACCAGTCAAGCTGATGGATTCTAAAGGCAATGGATTCTCTGAACCTATCAATACAGACCTTTTAAAGAAGTACTACGTCAAGGAAAAAAAATCCCGTTGAGTTAAAAACCTTAAAATGGCAGCTCATGCAAAAGTTGGGGACTTCCCGCTAGGTTGAAAACCCTACATGGGCAACCTAGGAAAAAATTAGGAAAGAGATAAAATACTTAACTAGAAAACCTAAGAAGGCTCGTTAGGAACAAGGGTAACCTCAAGTTCGAAATTTGTACAAATGCACATATGCTCTTCTTAAATAATTTCAGTGAAATGAGAATGATTGCCAATTTATGAAATGTCTTTAAAAAAGTGCAATGCATTTTTTATCATCATGAATTGCATTAAATATGCTTTATATTTTCTTTCATTACATGACCACGGTTCTTACCATCTTCTTGAGATCAACCACTACCATCAAAGACTAAAAAAAAAAGCCCAGCCAAATGTGAAGAGCTCCAAAAGGAGACACCCAAGGCAAAAGAGGGAAGAAAAAAAGAAAACCTAGCTAAGTGCAAAAAGCTCCAAAAAGAGATGCCTTAGGCAAAAGAGGGAAAAATAAAAGAGGTAGACTATAGCAATGACAAACATCACCGGGCATAGTAATCGCATATAGTGAGAAGCATATACACTACATCATTATATATGTATCGTACAACACATGTGAGACAAATGCCTAGATACAATACCTAGAGTCCATAGCCTTAAGAAAATAATACAACAAAGTAACCATAAGCCAAAAAGTCCTACACTTAGCTCCTAAAACAACTACATCGGTCGTGGCTGCCATTAGAAGTAAGCATCAATCTTGCTCAAGCATCCCCATCATCTGATCCAGGCTCCTCATCATTCATCACAAAGGTTACTAGTCATGACTCCAGCTCACCAATATGATCACAATAAGTTGTATGTACCCGCTCCCACTCATGGCCAACATAGAGGTGTTCAGCCTGCATTACATGAAAATTTCATATCATACATGTATACATAAAACATGTGCATAAATAAATAAGTACAATAAAGAAGGCATACCTTTTGGTTGCTTGTAAACTCTATAAAGTACCGTTGCGCACTTCCTGCAATAATATACCAGTATTGGCCATAAGAGACAGAGATCTACAAAAAAAAGTAATCAAGTCAATCACCAATCATCAAATAGGTGAAACAAAGGCAAAATAAGTGAAATAAAACACGAACATGGGAAGCATTAAGAGGGATAACATCTAACTGAGGAAAACCAAGGTAAGGCAAATCGAGTTACACTCCTCCACTAAAAATTTCCATCCTAGATAAAACCAAGTATGACCTAACCACCAAGTCCCCAAGAATGATACCACTAAAAGCCACACTGCTAGCATGGGTAGTCACCTCAGTATAGAACGTGCCCTCATCCTCCTTAAAGTGGGATCCTGATCTCTTTCAGTGAGATCCCCATCGCTATAGATAAGTCCCCATAACCATATAAATTATAGCTTATTACTCACAAATTTTTTTACACACTTGTACAAAATAAAAATAAATGCCTACCAGATCAATGAAAGTAACTCTCGACGATCAGCGTGATGGCCCAGTTCTTAAATCTGAAGGACAAGCCCCATCTGCCTGAGGAGGTAGAGGCAAAGGAAAGATGCCACCAGCCACAGCATCAATTAGTTATGGAATCAACATATCAACATAAAGAGAGCCTACACCCTCTAGAAGATGCTTAGAAGGATATCCTACCATGGCAGTAGCAAGCTCGTCCGCACTAAGCTCATGACTCCAGAATATGTCACCAATAGGAGGAATAAGGACTCTCCTCGTAAATGGACTATCCCACCAAGGATGGACTTGCTCACCCAGATACCACACCTTGCTAGTAAGGCCAAGGAGCATCACTTGTCTCTCTATCAACTGCCATGCTCTCACTACCTCTATCGACCAATGTGACCTCACCACCCACCAGCAAAAGAAGATCTGCCTAAAAAGCAAAAATAAATGAAGAATCTCCAGAAAATGAAACAACCAACATAGTAAGAATCAAACATACCTATCTAGGGGACAACCCACCCATGTAGTCCTAAGTCACTATGCAATCCTCAATTAAATTAGTAGTCTTCCTAATCCAATAGGAATAATGAGGAAAACCATCCTCTAAGAGATGCTCGATAATCGAACAAGGAAGGACCCCAAAATCATAAGCCTAGATCTACCAGAATCAAAACCCAAAGAGTAAAAAAAAAAGCAAAGACATAAAATAAAAGGACATAAACAAGAACTCTTACTCATATCCAGCACAAAATAAGCATCTATAAATCCTTGAGCCACCTTGGCATGCTGCATCTAGACCTAAGTACATATGGGCGAAAGTGGCAGTGCCCCAGTAGTACCTCAATAAGCTATCTAAGTCCCTCAAGACAAGTAACAACTGCAGACTACCCGTACCCAAAGGATTCAAGAAGATGATAGCACTCAATAAGTAAAATAAGAAGCAATGAGCCAACTGCTCCGTCAAAACAAGATTGGCATCATGCATCGTCTACATAGAAGAAACAAACTTAGTATAATGAGTGAGGCATGGGTAACTAGACTTCATAGGGCTAGTTAGCCTAAACAACTTTATCGTAAGGTGCCTCCTCGCCACTGTAAAAGAACACTCCTCCTCACTAAAAGGAATAGGCTCCCCATAAAAGCTTAAGCCTATAATAACAATAAAGTCTAGAGAAGTGATGGTCATCTCTCTAATGGGCAAGTGAAAAGTATGTGTCATGTCCATCCACTACTCAATCAATGCATATATAGCAATTTGACTCAATGCGTACAAGTCATAAGACAATGCGACAATAATCCCACTAAAGCCCTTCCCAGTAACCATTTGCTTCACACACAATGAGAGACCCTAATAATATGTATTGACCTTGTTGAAATTGTAAGGCAACATAGTAATAGACCTACAAGGCTACAAATAACAAGTGTGCTATTAAGAATTTACAGAGTTACTAAAATAATAAAAAATCTTTCTCTCTATTATTTAACAGGATTAGAATAATAACAAAAGCCAAAAAGAGAAACATCACAAAAAGTGCTAGTAAACAATTATGATAAGAACTAAAATAAAGCAAGAGCTATTAGGTTATTAACACTCATAATAAAACTACAGATTAATAGTCACAATAAGAGCTAGAAGAACATCAATCATAATAAGGAACTCAATCCAATTAAAAGGAAAAAAGAGAAGGACATATTACATCAATCATAATGATCACAACCACAACCAATCTATTCACCTGACACTGGAAGAGGTTATAATGGCAGTATCTATTTGTCTAAATGTAATACCCTATATATTTACTTAAATAAAAAAGGGGGGTATTTTTATCAAATCATATTATTAATAATTACTTTTCTTCATCATATTATATTATATGTATGTTAATATTATTTAGAGTATTAATATGTGTGAGTATTATTATTTACTTATTATCTAGGATTACATTGTCTATTATTATTATTATTATTATTATTATTATTATTATTATTATTATTATTATTATTATTATTATTATTATTATTATTATTGCTATTTTAAATGATACTAAATTTTATGGCTATGCATATGTGCCTATAGATAAATATATATGTGTGTGTATTTATAGATATATATATATATATATATATATATATATATATATATATATATATATATATATATATATATATATATATATATATATGTACATATGTACTAATATTTATCTATATACATACATGCATAAATATATATTAACATATAGTTATATATATTATATTAATGGTTATTAATATGTATATATATAATATAATTTCATGTAGTGTATGTTTATGTATATATGTATATATATATATATATATATACACTAATACTCACTTAGACATACACATGTATGTATAATAAATATATTATGTATATATACATATATTAGTAGTTTATAATATAGAATATATATATATATATATATATATATATATATATATATATATATATATATATATATATATACACATATAGGATATATTTAGGAAGAGGAAGAAGAAACCGAAGCTCACCCCCTCCCTCACCACGTGACATCCCTGACCGCCACTGTCACTGCGCCTCCCCCATCTCCGACCACCATCTGCTGCCTCCTCCTCCTTCTCCCTCACCTCCCGTCACCTGCAGAGCTGCCAGAACCGCTGGAATGGGAAGAAGTCGAGAATAGCTCCTAGGATCGGCCAAGCTCCGTCCAGCCACCATTTCCCTCCATTCCGGTGTCAATCTCCTCCCCTTGCACCGGTGAGACACATTCCAAGCTTAGTTTAAGCTTGAATCTTGTTTTTGGTTGAGTTTTGTGGATTGTTAGTTTTTGAACTCTAGGGTTTTGAATTTTTTTAACTTGATCCAGTTTGATTCATGCAAATTTCCTTTTCAAATGTGATTCCTAGTAGCTCAATCTACCTCTAGGATTTTTTGTATAATTTTTGGGATTTATTTTTATTTTTGGTGAATTTTTGAATATTTTAATATTATTTTAGGAATTTTCGTAAATTAATTATAAAAAATAATAAATAATAATAATATTTTGTATTTTTGGTGTTATTATGAGTTGATATTAATTTTAGAGTAAAGAAAATAAATTTTTTGAATATTATACAATTTTTAGGAATTTTTATACTTTATGTCAAAATTTAATTATTAGGCTAATTATATATATTTTTAGAAGAAATTAAAAGCCATTAATATGTTTTAATTATATTAAGAATTTAACATTGAGAAAATAAGTTTTGGATGATTAAATAATTTTAAGGAAATTTTTTTAGTATTTATAGCACATTATGTAATTTATATATTCTAGGGGTAAAAATGTAATTTTTCGCTATATATAGTTAAATATATATATTAATAAGTTTTATTAATATTTAAAGGTTTTAGACAATTTTTATAAATTAATTGGTATTTTTACTTAAGTAGTGTAAATTTTAAATATTAAATTTCAAATAAGATATATATATATATATATATATATATATATATATATATATAATACATTGCAATGGTTTTAATTTGGGTTATAATTATATTTATATTTTTGAAGATGGAATGCAAATTTAATTGTTTAATTTTGAATAATTGATATTTTATATAATTTTATTTATTTTTAGTATGTGTGTATGGGAAATATGTGTTGAGAAATAAATATTATTAATTCTTGATATTTCATTGAGTTGTGATCTCGGTCGGGGCAAATTGTGGTTTTGGGAGCCCGACTCGAGTGTGAATGTTTGTGGATATTAGAAGTGCATTTTCTATGCAGGTCTGGCTCTACCTTTGGTAGAGAGATGTCCATTTTACAGAGGAGACTCTGTCAAAATTTTGATAGATTTTCTCATAAAACGTGATACTCGTAAAATTTCTACCGTTAGTTATGCTATATCCGTATGTCGAGTCTTGTCCGACTTTCCTCTAGTCAGCCTAAAATTTCATTGTTTTGTTGACTGTTGATTTCGATTCCATAGTCATATTCTAAAAGTCGATTCATTATTTTTCTTTTAGAGCATATCGGAGCAGAAGCTGTGAGACCGAGGCAGACGCGTGGTCGTCAGCCTTCGCATTCATCCTGTAAGTCGATAGAATGATCTGTGCGTGTGCTTTAATTAACAAATGCATGCGCTCATATTTTAGTATTGATTATATGGTTTATTTAATTTAATGTTGATATTTAAGATTTATATGCATTTTATTTATTTAAAATCGATTTTGAGAAATTTTGATAGAATGGGCTACCTGGTGGGCTTCACCAAGACTATGTGCACATGGTAGAGATTGAGAGATGGATCCATAATATATATGATTGGTGAATGTTAAACTGGGACGGGTGCCTCGGTGGAAGCCTTTGCTCTCGGGAACCGCCAATGATCGAAAGGTTAATAATGGACTGGGATGGGTGCCTCGGTCGATGCCTTTGCTCTCGGGGACCATCAGTGCCATATATTTTGATTAAGTGAATGACTACGGCTTGGTGCCTCGGTTGATGCCCTTGCTCTCAGGGACCAGTAGTCTAGTTGGAATAAGTGGGCCCAGCTGGCCAAGTAGATTTTGGGTTTAGGGTTCTACCGAGATTTTTCAAAAGCTATACTTATATACTATACATTATTTTCACTATAAACATATACAATTTCCAAAAAGGCTTTCAAACCGTACAGCTCTTTTATTGACTTACTCAGTGAGGTCTGATTCCCCTCAATTTATGTTTTTCAAGAGCTTGGGAGTTCGATCTCAGACTACCTCCATGTTGGGTTTCTTCTTCACCGGCTATTTTATGTAGGTCATTATAAGTTGTACTGTGTGTTAATCTAGGTTGCTGCAGTAGTATATGTACTAAGGATTTGTATGGTTTAAATATGATTGTGTAATTTATTTGTGTAAACTACGCTTATGTATAAGATTTAAATTCAATTTATAATATGAGATGTTGAAACACATTTTTATTAAGTAGTTTGATAATATGTTCTGTTGTTAATTAAAGTTTAAAATATGAATGGTTTTATTTTCTTTTCCTTTAGGCTTATTACAAGTTTCGGGGGCCTTATGCCTACCCATTCCCTAGTGCTGGTCACGTGCCCTCGGGTTCGGGTCGTGACACTAACACCAAAAGAGGTTATAGTGGCAATATTTATTTGCTTGACACTAGAAGAGGTTATAGTGGCAATATCTATTTGCCTGACAGTGAAATGGAAGTATCTATTCACTTGACACTAAAAGAGGTTACAGTGGTAGTATCTATTCACTTGACTCTAAAAGAGGTTATAGTGGCAGTATCTGGTTACCTCACACTAGAAGAGGATATAGTGGCAGTATCTATTTTCGCCTGACACTAGAAGAGGTTACAGGGGTAGTATCTATTTGCCTGACACCAAAAGAGGATACAGTGGTAGTATCTATTTGCCTGACACCAAAAGAGGTTACAGTGACAAAATCTATTCACCTGACACCAGAAGAGGTTATAGTGGTAGTATCTATTCGCTTGACACCAAAAGAGGTTACACTGGCGGTATCTCTTCACCTAACACTAGAAGAGGTTAGAGTGGCAGTATATGTTTGCTTGACACTAAAAGAGGTTATAGTGGCAGTATCTCTGCTTGACACCAGAATAGGTTGTAGTGGCAATATCTATTTGCTGACACTAGAAGAGGTTATAGTGGCAGTATCTCCTCATCAGACACCAGAAGAGGTTATAGTGGTAGTATTTATTCACCTAACAATGAAAGAGGTTATAGTGGCAGTACCTCTCTCCTCAGAAAATATTTTTTTTTGCATCTTTGCATTTACTTCACATGTATTGACACTAGCACTAGGTGGCTATGCAACACACATAAAGTAGGGGCAACTGTCATACCTTAAATTTGATTGTCCCCAAAAAGGTCCAATGATGAAGTAAATCTTTGAAAAGACTAGAGTCTACTCATTCATAACACCTCTAAAGTATGCAACCTTGAGACTTTAACTAATCCCACCAGCATGAAAAATTGATCAACGAGTCATTAAGTTTCATTTTGATCTTACGAAATATGAATTATTGAAATAATAAGAGGTTTATTTTGAGCAATCTTCTCTCAGAACATGCAGTTTATTAAGTTGGTGTTCATTTCTTCATATTAGGACCTAACTTTGTGAAAAAATGAAAATCAATTTTGATAAAATGGATTACAGAAACACATCCAAAAGGCTCTAAAACCTTTGGATGTGGTCTCGAAATGGTCTAAAATAACCCGAGGATTAGCGCACTTTGCTTAAAAGTGCGTGTGTAGCCACGAACACCCTTAGGTGTCATGCACTAAAATTGAAGATGAATTTGATAGAATGGACTTCAAGAATGTGTCTGGAAGACTTTAAAACCTCCAGGAGTGGTCCTAGAATGGCTAAAACAACCTAAGGAATAGTGTGCATCGATTAGAAGTGCGCATGTAGCCACGAACACCCCTAGGTATCATACGCTAAAATCGAGGGTGAATTAGATGAAACAGACTTTAAAAAATGCATCTAAAAGGCTATAAAACCTCCAAAAGTGGTCCCAAAATGGTCCAAAACAACCTGAGGATTATCACACTTTGCTTAAAAGTGCATATATAGCCATGAACACCAATAGGTGTCACGCTCTAAAATTGAAGCTAAATTAGATAGAACGAACTTTAGGAATGCATCTGGAAGACTCCAAAACCTATAGGAGTTATCTTGGAATGGTCCAAAATAACCCAATGATTAGCATACATTGCCTATAAGTGTATGTGTAGCCATGAACACCCTTAGGTGTCGTGCACTAAAATTGAGGATGAATTAGACAAAATGAACATCGAACCCTTGATGTTGAGCTACATCCATGTGATAAAATTTAAGCTTTCTTCCACTAATAAAATAGTAGGTACAGAGAGAGCCTTCTTTAGAACATTAGAGGAATACAAGAATAATGATCTTACTAAAATATTCTCATAGAAGGTGTTTCCCACTCTAAAATAATTTTACTCATTATTTTGTCACTTACCCTTTGAGAAAGAAATTTCTCAAGCATTTAAAACTCTCTCACAAGTTTTCTTCAAAGTAAACTAGTTTTAACTCACACAATTCTCCTTAAAGAAAATTAATATTTAACTCTCTACACTCTCATGCATAAATAAAGTGTGTGGCATGGCTATTTATAGGCAAAGATATATCTTATCCTTAAAGGCCAAGGACTGATTTTTCCTTATAGGCTAAGGATTAACCCATTTCATCCTCTTTTTATTATTTTTCTTTTTCTTTTTCCAATTGCATATCCATTCCTTATGTAAAAGGGATCCATAATAATTCTTCCCCTCCCAACTACATGGAGTGTATAACCATTCCAATGACTAATTGATAAAACTTAAACTTCTCCTTTGGTAAAATCTTCATTAACATGTTTGAGACAATTTCATCATTATAAGTCTTTTCAAACTACAATAGCTTCTTCTTTAATACATCCCTTATCCAATGATATCTTACGTCAACAAATTTTTGATCTTGAATGAAAAGAGAAATTCTTATCATGATGGATAGCACTTTGATTATCATAAAATAACATGCATCTATCCTGTTGAAATCTATATCCATTTAAAAACTTCAGCATCCATAGTAGCTCTTTACATGCTTCAGTTGCTATAATAAACTCTAATTTAATGTTAAACAAAGCAACACATTTTTATAATTTGGATTACCATGACATAACTCCCCCTGTAAAAGTAATCAGGTAACTTGAAATATATTTCCTTGAGTGAGCACCACCACTATGTTTATATCTATATATCCAGCTAACACAGGTTTGGTACTTCTAAAACATAAACATATTTTGGATGTACCATACAAATATCTGCAAATCAATTTTACTATAGTCCTAAGTTCATTACCAAGATTTAAAAGGAATCAAATTATAACTCCAACTGACTGTGCTATATTTGGTTGTGTACACATCTTGGCATACATTAAACTACCAATAATTGAAGCATATGAAACTCTATCCATCATTATCTTCTTCTTGTCTATGGAAGGGCTTTGTTGGGAACTCATTCTAAAGTGATTAGCTAAAGGGCAACTAACTACCTTAGCCTTGTCCATTTTGAACCTTTCAAGTACCTTCTCAATGTACTTGTCTTCTAAAAACCAGAATATCTTGACACCTCTACTTCTAACAATCTTTATACTAAGAATATGCTTTGTTGGTCCTAAGTATTTCATGGTAAAAGACTTACTCAACTTTTTCTTCAAGTTGTTGACTCTGGAAACATTTTGACCAATAATCAATGTATTATTCACATATTGTAAAAGTATGATAAAATCATCATCTAAGATTTTCTAAACAAAAAAACAATGGTCTAAAGTAGTCTTATTGTAGCAATGCTCCCCTATAATAGACTCAAACTTCTTGTACCATTGTCTTAGTGCCTATTTCAAACTGTATTAGCTTTTCTTTAATCTATAAACATAATCCTCTTTTCCTTATACTTTGAAACTCTCTTACTACTCCATGTATATCTCATCTTTCAAATCACTATGAAGGAAGATAGTATTGACATCCATTTGCTTAATCTCTAGATCAAGACTTGCTACTAAACCTAACACAATACGTATGGATGTCATCTTTATGATTGGAGAGAAAATCTCATTAAAGTTTATACCTTTTCTATTGTTGAATCCTTTAATAACATGTCTAGCTTTGAATCATGGCTAAAGATAGTATTCTTCATTCTTTATTATGAACATCCACTTATTCTTTAAAGCTCTCTTGCCTTTAGGCAACTTCACTAACTGAAAAGTCTTGTTCCTATGTAAGGACTTTATTTTATCCTGCATGGCTTTAAATTTTTGCTTGTGTTCATCATTTATAGCTTCTTAAAAGCTTTTATATTCTATTTTGTTAATTAATAACATAAATTGATCTCTAGGATATATGGTAAAAGGTTGTATGTTTCTCTTAGATCTCCTTAATGGCACTCAAGAATCCTCATTTGATGGTGGTTGTTCAAGAACACCAACATCATCTTTTTTAAATGGAATCTCAGAAGGGGCATTTGTATCACTTACATTAGGTAGATTAACTTCATCTTCATCTCTAACTTCCCTTGGCACTATTATTAGAGGAACTAACTTGAAGTCTATTAAATCATCATCAGAGCTCTCCACTCTTGTAATTTCCTCGATTTTCTTGTCTTCAATAAACACATTAGTATGGCTTT
This sequence comes from Mallotus nudiflorus, assembly GCA_947683625.1. NCBI lineage: Eukaryota > Viridiplantae > Streptophyta > Magnoliopsida > Malpighiales > Euphorbiaceae > Mallotus > Mallotus nudiflorus. The sequence continues at coordinate 71,730 of CANTUR010001031.1, forward strand.
TAACAAGTTTTTTTTCTGGAATGGATCATAACATTTATAGCTAAATTGATCTTGACCATAGCCAATGAATACACATTATTATGTCTTGATATTAAGCTTGGACCTCTCATCTTTAGGAATATGCACAAAAGCCACAAAACTAAAAACTTACAGATGATCATTTAAAACATTTTTTTTCTAATCATACCCTCTTTAGAGTGTCAAAACTATAAAGAAAAGCATTTTGAGATATTCAACACATGTACTGTTGTAAGTAAAGTATCATCCTAAAATTTCTTAGGTAATTTTGAATGTGAGAGTAAAGATCGGACTCTCTCCATCAAAGTTCTATTCATCCTCTCAGCTAAACCATTCAACTATGGCATCTTCAAAGGAATTATTGATGTTGAATACTACGATTTTTACAATAAGAATCAAATATTATAGAATACTCTCCATTGTTATCTATTTGAATGTAGTTCAACTTTTTATCATTTTGTCTTACTTCTTGTCATTTTGTCTTTCCACCAAGGTATCAAATGTTCTAGAATACTCTATTTTACTTTCCTACCAAATGATTGATGTATTTTTGTTATTACACTTGACTTATTCCTAATAGCATGTTCTTCTTGGTTAGCACTATCATCTCTTTCTTACTTATATGACTAAGTCTTTTATGGTACAGCTCAGTTGTATTCTCTTCATCCACTAATTTTTTTTGAGTGATTTGCATGCATAAAATACAAAGATTAGTACATTTTTCCTTTAGCCACCATTAGGCATCCTTTAAAGAGTTTCCATTAGTCATTATGAAACGTGCTGTAAAAACCTTCATCATCAAAATTGCCTGCAGAAATCGAATTCATGTGAATATTTGTAGTGTGCTTAAGATTATTCAAAACTAATATTGTGCCATTCTCCATCTCCAAATACACATCTCCTTTGCCAGCAACTCTTGTCAAATTTCCATTTCTTGTCTTAACATATCTAGAATTTCTTGAAATTTAGGATGAAAAGAATTCTCTTCAAGATGTAACATGAACAGAAGCACCATTGTCAATTACCAAGCTGGTGTCATAGGTTGTAAGATTAACATTATTGTCATTATAAAGGACATTCAACTCCCTAAGGATGTTTGTTTCTTCATCATCACTATTATCATCTTTCTTCATATCTTTGCCCATGTTCTTCTCTTATTTGAACTTAAATTTTTTACTATTCTTCTCGATGTAGCCTTTCTTTTTGTAGTAATGGAACTCAACATGGGCATACATGTTTGACTTTCCTTTGCTCTTATATCTTTGTTTAGGATTTTGAGTCTCGCTCCTCCTTCTGGAATTTATAACAAGGATATCTAACTGTGTCAAAAAGCACCTTTTAATCTATGTCTCATCTCTTTATTCAAAATACTTAAAAGTGACTATAAACTAAGAATTAAATATCAATTTAAAGCTCAATTAAAGCATTCTAAACCCTTATAAATGTCCCTTAAAGGAATGGAAGTGATCCAAGTTTAAGAGAAATCATTTAAAGATAAAAACAGGACATTTTTTCTAAGCCAGTCACTACTCATGGTCCTAAGGGTGCTCCTCATGATCTTAAAGAGAACTCATGACATGAAAGCTTCTTGAAAAACATCATGAGCCGCTCATGATCTACCCCTTGTCTGCTCATGATCCTGAGGGTGCCACCTAAGATCCTAAGGAGCTCTTAAAAGGTTATGAGATAAGCTTGAAAACTCTTGTAGGAAGGTTTAAGTGTGATCCTTGAAAACACTTGGGAATATGTTTGTGTTAATCCATGAAAAATATATTGAAGATCAGTTTGTGTTAAGCTAAGAAAAACATAAGTTGTTGTAAGGTTAGTGTTAAGCCTTTAAATACCTTATTGTAAGAATCTTGGTAATAAGATTGGGGTGAGTTCAAAATCCTAACTTAAGAATAAGTTAGGTTAGAGACATATGATTAGTTGAGAATTCAAACTCCCTAAAATCACTTGTGTTGCTTTTGATTTTCTCCTTGCACTTATTCTTAATCTATATTTCTTAATCCTTATAAATTTTTCTTCAAATCTTTAACCTCTCCTAAACAAGAACTCAATTTGATCTTCAAATTTTTCTTCAAATCTTTAACCTCTCCCTAAAATCTTTATGTTTGGTATAAATTCAATTTGATGTAAAAAAAATTCAAATATATTTCTCAAAGGAAAAATACATCTTAATATATAAATATGATCATAAAAACAAACAACAATTTAGAAATACAAAAATTCGAATTCAATTAAATTGTTATAACTTTCTCTAAGAGTTTATTATCATGTGGAGGGGCTATTGTAAATTGCAACTTGGCGTATGCGCTCCTATTTTTAAGCGAGTCTGACTGTTAAAATGTTGTTATTGACTTTATCAAAAGAATTTTATATAAGTGATTTGCGCAAATCTTTTAAGGGAATCGATACAGAGAAAAAAAGAATAGAATTAAACAAATCATATAAAAAGTATCAGAATATTCAAAAATGAAGATTTAACAGAATCAATAAAAAAATAAAAATAGATCTTAAAACATTTTATTTATTGAAAAAAATTAACTAATCAACCTTGATCTAAAAGTAAGATTATGAAAAAAAAAAAAAGTGGCTAGTATTTTTTTTTCCATAATCAAATATTATAACATTCAAACATATTTCTTTAATTTCAAAAGAAAATAAATATGCATGTATTGAATAATTATTTGTAAGTCCATCAAAATGAAATTGACTTATAAGTGAAAGCAAAAATATTTATTTATTTATTTCTGGTGGTGATATATATATAAAAGACAAACATAAAATTTAGGCCTTTTGGAAAACCAATCCCATGTTTTTTTTTACTTTTAAATACTATATATTTCACACTTTTTTTTATTAACAAATATTATTTACAATATATATTTTATTGTAAAAATAATATATATTTTCAATGCTAAAATCATATAATGAATAATATATTATTCACCTCACTATAATAAACTTACAAAAAATAAAATTTGGATATAGTTTAATTTAATTATAAATAAAAAAGATAAAATTTTTAAATAAATTTACAATATTTTAAAAAATAATTGATTAGTTAGATTGATTATAAATCTTATATAAATTTATTATTGAAATTTAATGTTATATTATTTTTTTTATAAATAATAATGATATTAAATAATAGTGAATTGCAAAAAAAATTGTGAAACACATATTAATTAAAACCTAAAAAAAAAAAAAAAAAGAAACTGGTTTTGTCAAAAAAAACCCAACATTAGCTTTAGGATTCTCATCTCATCTCTATCTTGTTGGCCAACCGCCTTGTTGAAAATTTGGAACATTTTATAACTAATTATAGTCTGTGGTCAATATAAAAATAATTAGCTAAAATGGCAACTTTTACATGGCATCTAATTATATAATTTTTATCATAGAAATTAATATTTTTCTTTGCTCTTGAGGATATAAAAATTATATACAAACAAGTTCAAAAAATGTTTTTCATTATTTTACTTTTTTATTCTTAATTATGTGTTTTTCGGGAAAAATAACAGATTACATTTTGGTTGAATTTTATGTAAATATGTAAGTATAAGTTTATTACTTTGTTAATTTTAGGTTACATTATAACAATAATAAAATTGTTAACTTAAGTATGGCTATAAAATGTTATATTATAATATATTAAAGGAAAATGATTTAGATAGGAAATAATTAATTAATGGAAGAAATAATATAGATTTTTAATAAGATAATATTCAATAAAATTAATTAGATATATTTTAACCACTAGATGTATTATAATCAGCGGTTGAAATTTAGTGTAAAATACTTTAATTTTACACATGTGTATATATATATTACTTAATTATAATATTTATAAGTATATTAAATTAGTTTTTTTTTTTTGAAAAAAATATATTTATTTAGTTATTAGAAATTTTTTGTTGTCGTTATAGTTTTATTTAGGTTAAATCGAATTAATAGGTTTTAAATACTTATAGTTTAAAAAAAAAATAAATATTTAAAATACATGTATTTATTTTTTTAAAAAAATTACATATTTAATTTATATAATATATTGGGTGTAAATAAATTATTTTCAATTCATAAAAAAGTGCATAGCATTTTTAAAGCTAGAGATTTAATGGGGCAAGATTTGACATGTAGCCGAACTCATCAACATGTATCTACTCACAATGAAGGAAGTTGAGAACAAAAAGAACATCAGAATTGCATTTAAAGTCTTCAAATTGTGAAAAAGAGAAAAGAGATGGGACCAAACCCTAAATCTGATAAGGAAAATTTTCAAAGATTTTTAAGTTGAGAACGAAATGGTGGGCCAGAAGGCATGCACAGAAGAATCCTTATATCAAATCAAACAAAACAAAACAAAACAAGACAAATTGAAAAAAAAAAAAAAAAAGGAATTGAAGGGTTTTGCGGGTGTGTGTGGAAGCAGTTGAATTGAAAAAAGAAAAAGAGAGTGTTAATGTTTTTGGCAAAGAAAGTGGGCAACCAAATCTTTTGGGCATATTTTTGACTTGTTTTCCATATCACATGTTTTCGCTGTGGCTTGCCATCAGCTGCCTATCTATTTATTGGTTTGAAAGTGACTTTCTTTTGAGGAATTCAATTCATACTTCACTATCTCACATTCTCTCCTTTATATATATATATATATATATTTTTTTTTTTTTTTTTTTTTTTTTTTTTTTTTTGATGCTAACAATGACTTATTCTAGTAACTAGCAAATATATATTTAAAAAACACATCCATCATGCAGTTATATGATTCGTATTCTGCTTATATTGATTGATTATATTTTTATTTAATTTATGGATGAGATGATATTTAGATTATTTAAATTTTTTATTAATAAAAAATATGTAATTTTAATCTCTATGATATAAATTAATTTTACGATTATTTGATAAAACTTTAATATTTTATAATTCATGTTAATTAGGGCTGTGGACAAGTCGAAATGGTCACTATTAATTTGATATTTGACTAGATATAACTTGTTCAAGTTTATATATTAAAAGTTATTTAATAAAAAAGTCAAGTTTAAACTATATAAAACTCGAGTCGTGAAACTCGCGAATAAATTTAAATAAAAACTTATGAGTCATATCCTAATTTTAATATTTAATAATTTATTTTAAAATATCTAATGTATAAATTATGATTGTAAAAAATATTTTAGAAAATATATTATTAAAATAAAATTATAATTTTTATTAAATGTATTATACTTTATTTAATAAATACAGTATTTTTAATTTTAATATTTAATTTTAATTTATAGTTTTCAATTTTTTTAAAAAAATTTAAATTCATTTAAACTCGATAACAAATCATAAACGCTAAATAACATAGCGAGTTTGGCTTGATTATAAATGAATTAAATCATAACTAATCAAAACTTGGTTCAATTCAACTAGATTACAATTTAATATTAATTATATTTTAATACTCCATCAACTAATATTATAATTATTTTATACTAATATTATAATTATTTTATGCTAAGATAGTAATAATATTTTAACTTTTAATAATACAATTGTTCTATATGTATTTATCTAACTATTTAAATATTTTTAAAGATATTTTAGATTTATTTTAAAATGTTTTAATTTGTAATAAAATAAAATAAATATTTAAATTTTATTTATCGTGAATTTATTACAGTTAGTTCAACACCACATCACTTTACAAGTGATTTTAGTAAGAAATATTCGTATTATTTTAATATAAAGGTATTAGAATATAAAAAGTATAAAAATTCGTGATATTTTAATTGTCACATAAAAAATAACTTGCCTATCTTTGTCCCCAGTGGAAACTAATGAGATTAAACCCTGCACCAATAGTATTCTTTTTCATAATGATGACATAAAAGAAAAAAAAAATAGCAACTTAAAATGGGTCACCCGAATATGATAGTAGCTCTAAATATGGGTTTACCCATGATAATAACATGAAATTGCAGCAGCCTTGTTTGTGTCTGTGTCCACCCAAAGAGTTGGTTATCTTTGGTATTTGTGGCTCTCTTTCTTATTTCTGGTTATTATTATTAATCAATTTTTTTTTCCCCCCCTCCAATGACTTAAAACGATAACGTTTTGTCCATGTAACCAGAGCATTTGATTGAGAGAGAATTTATTCATTTTTACATGCAAGTGCTCAGTCGCTAACTAGGTCTAAAGGGTGATAATGATAAGTATTTTTTGAGTCATCTCATACCTTACCTTTCAATTGGACTTTATTTCTAAAAAATATCGAGACTTTTTACGTATAAAGGATTTATTTGTTATTAATATAATTTAGTTTATGTCATTCTTTACATCCATTATTTCATTTCACTCTGATAGTATCATAAATTAAATCAATACAGAGAAAATGACTACATTTTCATACTATAAAAGTATTAAACAGCCGTAAAGTAAGGGTTACAAGTTTATGGGTGTGCATACACGTATTTCATACTATAACAGTATTAAACAACTATAGAGCAAGGGATACAGGCTCGTGTGCGTACGTATGCGCATGTGCATTCACGCACATACGCGCAAGTGCAAGCCCTCAACCTTTGCTCCATGGTTGTTTAAGGGAGAGTTATCCTATCTTTAAACACTCTTATATATACATATAAAACTCGATCCGCAGCTTCAAACCGCCGAATTGATATTGTACATAGGGATTCACTTAACAACTTAATATTGATTTGTTGATATTTTCAAAAAGAGTTTAATTTGTCCGTAGTTCTCATTTAATGCTAATTTTCATTATTCTCTTATTTCAAGTCAAAAGTCTTATTCATCTACACTAATTGTTAAAAAAACATATTACCAAATAGATAGTAATGTTTTGTAATGCAACTGTGAAATATCAAATTAATTTTTACTCGTCCTTTTTGGTTAATATTTTAATCTCAAAAATAAAGTAACGTAATAAAATTATAAAAGTTTTTATCATGCAACATCATCGGGCAGAAAATTCAGTTGAATCTTACATTAATATAAGCTAATTCTTCTGGGTAGTAATATTTTTTTATATAAAATTAATACCTATGAAATATTAAAAATGTTGGACTTTTTTTTGGTTTGTGCTATAAATTACTAGGTTACTTTTTAAAAAAAAAAAAAAGTTGGTATAATAACTTAATAACCATTCTTTATATATATTTATATAAATGAACTATATAATTTTAGTAAAATAATATAAATCTTCTAATAATTAAATATGATATATTAGAAAAAATTGTCGTATCTTAATTATTATAACTGTATTTTCTTAATATGTATGGAAGTAAAACAAGGCTTATTTTCTTAAGTCAAACCAATTTTAAAGCAAAAAACCAAATTTAATAGTTCTCAATTTCTAACCATTTTTGTAAGCGGGTATAAATAGCAATATGCTTATTGGTTTTTTTTTTTTTTTTACAGATATCATATTTTAAAACTCCATAAAATTACGACAGGTAATTATTAATAGATTATAATATGAAATAGTACATAAATTGATTTCATTTATTCATACAGTAAAATTTAGAAATTTTTAGTAAATGTCGTGGAGGTTCCAATACGAAATTTAAGATTTCAGGAGTTAAACTTGATAAAATCATAAGATAGATAATAAAAATCACAAGATAGATAGCATAAAATTAAGTAAAAATCCAACAGCAATTACAAAACACAGATGAATTTTAATTAAGAAATTAATTGATTAACTTTCTGTCTATCTCTGGATTTGTGAAGTTTTTGTTTTTAAAGAAAAACAATCTGAAAAGTTTTTGTCTAGAAATATTTTCCGTAATTAGAAAATTTGAAAAATACATTTTCTCTGTACTGGTATTGAGTGGTGAAATATAGAGTGTAAGGTACGGACGTAGGTGAGGGCTGAAAGGAGTCAACCACCATGGGATTGGGAACCAACACATGGCTCGAGAATACGAAACATTCAGACACAGATAAAAAGTTCACAAATTATTGGGAACTCCCATACTTCATCATTTCATCTCTCTCTCTCTTTTTTCTTTTTCTTTTTTAACTTTTACTTCGTCATGATTCATAATTCTTGCCTTTTTTTTAGTCTTTTTGTTCAGCTTTATTTACACTAATAGTGAATTCACACAACCGTAAATAATGTATATTTTAAAATAAATAATTTTAATAATTTATAAATTATAAATTAATTAAATAATTTATAAAATTATGACAATAATTTTATTTGATTAATTTTTTATCAAGAGCTCTTTGTAGATGGAGCATGTGAATATTCAATGTGCACAATAACAATAATACTTAAATAAATAAAATAAAATAATAAGATAAACTATTAGAAAATAACTAAGAGTTTCATGTCACGACCTAAATCTGAGGGCACGTGACCGGCACTAAGGAATGGATACGTATAAAGTCCCCGAAACTCATAGTAAGCCTTAATAAAAAGAAAAAAAAAACAAAACCTTCCCGTTTAAAACTTTATTTCATAACAGAATACATTATTAAACTGATTTTTCTAAAAATAATCATAATTGTGCGCAAAGTAAAATATTCTCCATCGGCACATATCATTGCTCAATCTTAAATCATTATACATAAGCATAGTTCATTGAAATAAAATACATAAGTATATTCAAGTCATACAAATTCTTAGTACAGTTACTATTACAGTTTTCTAAAGTTACTACTACAGTACAACTTACAATGACTTACATAATATAGTCGGTGATGAAGAAATCTGACGTATGACGTAGAGGTAGTAGTCTGAGGTCGAACTCTCAAGCTCCTAAAAAAATAAATTGAGGGGAATCAGACCTCACTGAGTAAATCGGTAAAAAGAGCTGTACGGTTTAAAAATCTTTTGAAAACCATATATTTATAGTGAAAATAATTTTATAATATATATATTGAAAAATCTCGGTAGAACCCTAATCTGATATTTCTAACTGGCCAATTGGGCCCATTTATTCAAACTGGACTGTCGGTCCCCGAGACCAAGGGCATTAACCGAGGCACCAGGCCGCAGTCATCCACTTAATCCAAATACATGGCATTGGCGATCCCCGAGAGCTAAGGCATCAATCGAGGCACCCATCCCAGTCCATTATAACTTTCCAATCACTGGTGGTCCTCGAGAGCAAAGGCTTCCATCAAGGCACCCATCCCAGTTTATTTTCACAAGTCATACATACATCGGATCCACCTCTCAATTTCTACCATGTGCACACAGTCTTGGTGATACCTACAAGGTAGTCTGTTATACCAAAATTTCTCAAAACTGGTTCTAAATAAATAAATTGCGTTTAAACCTTAAATAACATCATTTAATTAAATAAATCATATAATAAATATTAAAAATATGAGCACACGCATCTTTAAATCAAACACAAGTACAAATTATTTTATCAACTTACAAGATGAATGAGAAGGTTGATGACCGCCGCGTCTACCTCGATCCAATAGTTTCCGCTCCGATATGCTCTAGAAAAGAAATTAACATACTTATTTTGAAACACGTCTATGTAATAAAAATCGTCAGAAATAACGAAATTATAGACTGACTCGAGGAAGATCAGATAAGATTCAATAGATAAGAAAAAGCCTAATTAATGGTAGAAATTTACTACAGATATCACGTTTTACAAGAAAATCTATCGAAATTTCGGCAGAGTCTTCTCTGTAAAACAGACATCTCTCTACCATAGGTAGAACCATTCCTGCATAGAAAACGTACTTCTAATAATCACAGACATTCACACTCGAGTTGGGCTTCTAAAACTACACTTAGCCCTGACTAAGATCACAACTCAATCAACACATCACAAAAATTAAATCATTACTTCTAAAATGCATATTCATATAAATATCCATAACTTAGAAAATAATTTCTCTTTAAAGCTTAAAAAAAAAATTCACAAATATACTATATATATATATATATATATATATATAATATATATATATATATATATATTATATATATATATATATATATATATATATATATATATATATATATATATATATATATATATATATATATATATATATATATAAAATATTTGAAAACAATATTCAAAATTATTATTACCTAATTAAAAATACCTATAAATTTATAAAAATTCTCTAAACCGCCTAAATATTAATAAAACCAATTAAAATACATACCTAACTATAATAAGCATATTTACATATTCACCCATATAATAATAAAAACACACATAATATTCAAAATAATACTTAATATATTATTAAAATAAATTTTCGAGAACTAGTGTTAATTAGTCTAAATAGTAATTAATTTGTAAAATTCCTTTTAATTTCCTTAATTATAATTAAAACCAACCACAATTTATTGTTTAACTATAATTAACACAAAATTACGTTTCTACCCCTATAATATATACACTTACATAATACACTATTAATACTAAACAAAATTCCTTGAAAATTATACAAATATCTAAAAATTAGTTTCTCAACATTAAACTTCTTAATATAATTAAAAACATAAAATTGACTACTAATTTCTTCCAAATTATAAATTTAGTCTAATATCCACATTTGACATAAACTTAAAAATAATTATAAAAATAGTATAAAGTTCACAAAAATTATAAATTAAATCCTAAAATTAATAATATTTGATAATAACACCAATTATCAAAATTTTATATTTTTTTTTACAAATAAATTCCGGATATAAAAAAAATATTACTAAAATATTCAAAATTTACCAAATTCACAATAATTCCTATAATCTTCAATAAAATTAATACACCCAAAAATAATTAACAACAACTACCCTAATTACTAACTAAACCCAAATAAAATCAAATAAAATATTAAATAAAATTCTGGAAAAATCAAATAATTCACAAAAAATGTCCAAAAATTAAAATCAACCTCATTAAACACTAAACAAACCCTAACTAATCAAGGATCTACTAACAACAATCAAAATCAAGGGAGGAAGGAAGAGATCACGTGAGTGCTACTCACTGTCAAGGTGAAAGAATGGGAGGGGAGGAAGAGCTTACTGCCACCAGAATGAAGGCCAAGGGAGCAGCTCAGGCGAGGCAGGAGGGCAGCAATCTGGCGGAGGAACGAACTTGGGAAGACAGACAAAAATAGAGCTGTCGCGTGCGAGGGAGAAGAAGTGCTGCCTGATGAGGAAGAAAGAGAGCAGCAGTAGCTAAGGAGCTCGACGACGGCTGAAATGGAAATTTTCGACGGTGATGGAGGTGGCACAGTGAAAGGAGAGGCAGTGATGGTGACGGACGGAGTGAGGAGGGCAGCTGGTTGAGGGCGTTGGGTGGTTTCAGTGAGTTTTCCTGCTTCTTACTTTATATGTACTATAAAGTAAGATTATTATGTATATACACACATGCTTGTATACATATGCATGCATATATATATATATATACCCAAAATATTACTTATATCTAATAATAAAGTCTTAAAATAATATTAACATGAATACATATCAATTAAATAGCAAAATAATTAAAGATTATATAACATAATTTAAAATTATTTATTGCTAACAATATTCAAAAATTGCTTTAGTTAAATAAAAGTGCAGGGTATTACAGTCTCCCCTCCTTATAAGTGTAATACCCTATATATTTATTTAAATAAAGGGATTTTAAATAGTGT
>CANTUR010001032.1:0-140216 GCA_947683625.1 Mallotus nudiflorus
ATATCCCGGTACAGTGTAAAAATATTTTAAAAACACGGATATTACATACATGCTTCTCTAAAATAGACCTGAGATCTGGGTATCATCAGTTGAGAATCAGAAGAGGTAATGAGCCCAAGACAGCCTTTCGAACAAGATATGGCCATTATGAGTTTTTAGTAATGTCCTTTGGGTTGACTAATGCCCCAGCAGCCTTTATGGACTCGATGAATCGGGTATTCAGGCCATACTTAGATCGTTTTGTGATAGTTTTCATTGATGATATCTTGGTTTATTCCAAGAGTGAGGCTGAGCATGTGATGCATCTGAGAAGGGTACTTCAGACCTTAAGGGAGCACAGGTTGTATGCCAAATTCTCAAAGTGCGAGTTCTGGTTGCATCAAGTGGCATTTCTAGGCCACGTGGTTTCTCGAGATGGCATACAGGTGGACCGTAAGAAGATAGAGGCTATTACAGAGTGGTCAAGGCCGACTATAGTTAGGGAAGTACAGAGTTTCCTGGGTCTAGCAGGCTATTACAGAAGATTTATGAAGGACTTCTCTAAAATTGCTGCACCTTTGACAAGGTTGACCCAAAAGAGTGCTAAGTTTGTATGGACGGACAAATGCAAAGAGCATTTTCAGTTATTGAAGGACTTGTTGACGTCGGCTCCAATTCTAACTTTACCTTCTAGGAATGAAGGTTATACAATGTATTGTGATGCTTCCAGAGTAGGATTGGGCTGTGTGTTAATGCAAAATGGCCAAGTGATTGCTTATGCTTCGAGGAAATTGAAGAAGCACAAGAAAAACTATCCTACTCATGATCTGGAGATGGCAGTCGTGGTGTTTGCTTTGAAAATATGGAGGCATTACTTGCACGGAGTGACGTGTGAGATATACACTAATCACAAGAGCTTGAAATATATTTTCCAGCAGAGGGACTTGAATCTGAGGCAGAGGAGATGGATGGAACTCCTTAAGGATTATGATTGCTCCATTTTATACCATCCAGGCAAGGTGAATGTTGTTACGGATGCCTTGAGTAGAAAATCAGCAGGCAACCTTGCCCATATCAGCACAGAGAGAAGGCCCATTATCAAAGATTGCATGGGTTGATTGATCAGGGGTTGCAAATGAAAGTTACTCGAAAGTGCCTTTTAGCTCAATTCAGTGTATGATCAGTATACTTGGATCGGGTTAAGGCAGCTCAGAGTAGAGACCCCCAGTTGCAGAGGATCATGTATGAAGTGCAACAAGGGCAGTCACGGGACTTTGTGATTGACAGAGAAGGTGTATTGCGGTTGGGCACTAGGATTTGTGTGCCAGATGTTGATGACTTGAGAAAGGAGATTATGGAAGAAGCACATTTTTCTACATATAGTGTTCATCCAGGTTCTACCAAGATGTATCATAATCTAAAGGACACATATTGGTGGAATGGAATAAAGAAGGATATTGTAGAGTTTGTATCCAGGTGCTTGATTTGCCAGCAAGTAAAGCTTGAACATCAGAGACCCTCGGGACTGTTACAACCCATGCCAATTCCTGAATGGAAATGGGATATGATAGCCATGGATTTCGTGACTGGGCTACCTCGGACTACTGGAGGTTATGACGTTATTTGGGTGATTGTTGACAGGTTAACTAAGTCAGCACACTTTCTGCTTATAAAGAAGATGTACTCTACTGATAGACTAACAAGACTTTATGTCAATAGGATTGTTTGTCTACATGGAGTGCCTGTGAGCATAGTGTTGGATAGAAGAGCCACCTTTACCTCAGTCTTTTGATAAGAATTACACAAGGCCTTGGGTACCAGATTGGATTTCAGTACGGCCTTCCACCCTCATACAGATGGTCAGTCAGAGAGGACCATCCAGACGTTAGAAGATATACTGAGGATGTGTGTAATGGATTTTGGAGGACAATGGGATTCACACTTGCCATTGATTGAGTTTGCTTATAATAACAGCTATCATGCTAGCATCGAGATGGCTCCATATGAGGCACTATATGGTAGGAAGTGTAGATCATCTTTGTGTTGGGAGATTAGTGAAAGGCAATTAACGGGACCAGAGTTGGTGCAGATCACTTCAGAGAAAGTCCTCAGCAGCGATTGAAGACAACCTTCAGCAGACAGAAGAGCTATGCTGACCCTAGGAGGAAGGATGTATCCTTCATGGTTGGTGACATGGTGTTCCTGAAGGTGTCTCCAATGAAAGGAGTTATGAGATTTGGCAAGAAGGGTAAGCTAGCTCCCAGATACATTGGACCGTTTGAGATTCGATCTAGAGTGGGTGAAGTGGCGTATAGGTTGGTGTTACCACCAGAACTATCGAGAATCCATCATGTATTTCATGTGTCCATGCTAAGAAAATACGTCCCTGATCCGTCTCACGTGTTGCAACCTCAAGCCGTAGAGCTTAGCAACGATTTGACTTACGAGGAGTTCCCGGTGGCAATTGTAGATCGCCAAATCCGTTGCGAACTAAGGAGATACCGATGGTGAAGGTGCTATGGAGTAACCATCCGCAGAGGATTGCACTTGGGAAACTGAAGCCGAGATGCGAGTTTCGTTTACGTATCTCTTTCCTTCTTAGCCTTGTAATTCCTCTTTTCTTTCTTTTCTTGAATTCGAGGACGAATTCGTATAAGGAGGGGAGACTGTAATACCCTATATATTACTTAAATAAAAAAAAGGGTATTTTTATCAAATCATATTATTAATAATTACTTTTTTCATCATATTATATTTTATGATTGTTATTATTGTGATTATTATTATTATTTTTATTACTATTAATGCTATTTTAAACTATATTAAAGTCAATGCCTATATGTGTGTCTATAAACAAATAAATATATATATATGTGTGTGTACATGTGCATATAAATAGATATATGTATACATGCATATTTATAAATATATGTACATATGTATATTTATAGATATAGATGGAGGGTTTAATTATTATATATGTATGTAAATGTGTGTGTATATATATATACCCTTCAGAAGCCCGAGAAGGACCCTCACCAGCATCCTCTTCCCGTCTACCACCCATGCCCTCTCTTCCCTTCACTGTGTCGCCTTCCCCTTCGCCTGAGAACTCCATCGCCACCGTGCGTTGAGCTTGTTGGAGTGTTGCAATAGCTACCTTCCTTCTTCCTTGCGAGGCAGCACCTTCTTCTCCTTGCACAGCAACTCTGCAACCTCCCATCCTACCTAGCTTTGATCCTCTGTCCGTGCCATCTCCTTGTGGTGCCAAGCTGCCTTTGTCATCCTCATTTCTGGTGGTGGTGGCACGTCCTCTTCTTCCTCTTCAAGCTGCCTTGCCGGATAGTGAGTAATGCTCACCTTATTTCTTCCTTTTTCTTCCTTGATCTTGAATATTTTTGGTTGATTATCTAAAATAGGGTGTTGTTAGTGTAATGAGGAAGCTAATTGCTCATTTGGATTTTTTTTTGGGAATTATTTGAATTTTTTCAGAATTTTTGCTTGAATTTTTGTCATTTTAATTACTTGATTTTATTCTATTCTTAAGTGTAATTACTGATTAGGTTAATTATAGTAAAGTATCTTTGAGTTTGTTAATTTTATTTAGGGTTTTAGAAATTTTTGGTGTTAATTAGAGATTTATGTAAATATTAGATATTTAATGGGTAATTATGCTAATTTTGAAAATTTTGGTTAAAAAATTTTTAAATTTTTATAAATGAGGTTATTAGTGAATATTATAAATTTTAGAACTCAAATTATAATTTTTGAGACTTTTATACTATTTTTATAAATATTTTTGGTTGTGTAAAATGTGATTTTTAGGTTAAATAATATTTTTAGGAGAAATTTTTGGTTGATTAAATGTTTTAATTATATTAGGAGGATTTATTTTGAGAAAAATAATTTTTGGGATGATTAAATAATTTTAAGGAATTATTTTAGTATTAATAGCACATTATGTGATTTGAGTATTTTAGGGGGGTAAAAATGTAATTTTACACTAAATATGATAAATATATATTTTAATTAGTTTTATTAATATTTATAGGGGTTTAGACAATTTCTATAAAATTAATTGATATTTCTATCTAAGTAGTGTAAATTTTAAATATTAAATTCCCAATATATATATATATATATATATATATATATTCATATAATACATTACCAAGGTTTTAATTTGGATAATAATTATATTTATATTGTTGGTGATGGAATACAAATTTAATTGTTTAATTTTGAATAATTAAGATTTTATATATGTTTATTTATTTTTAGTATATGTGTATGTAAAATATATATATATATATATATATATATATATATATATATATATATATATATATATATATATATATATATATATATATATATATATATATATTTTTTTTTTTTATTTTTTTTTTGAGAAATAAATATTATTAACTTTTTATATTTATTTGAGCTATGATCTCGGTCGGGGCAAATTGTAGCTTTGAAAGCCCGACTCGAGTGTGGGTGTTTGTGGTTATTAGAAGTGCATTTTCTATGCAGGTCTGGCTCTACCTTTGGTAGAGAGATGTCCATTTTACAGAGGAGACTCTGTCGAAATTTCGATAGAATTTCTCGTAAAATGTGATACTCGTAAAATTTCTACCGTTAGTTAGGTTAAATCCTGTCTGTCGAGACTTGTCCGATTTTCCTCGAGTCAGTCTGGAATTTCATTATTTTGTTGATTTCTGATTTCGATTCCTTAGTCATGTTTTAAAAGTCGATTATTTTTTTTTCTTTTAGAGCATATCGGAGTAGAAGCTGTGAGACCGACGCAGACGCGTGGTCGTCAGCCTTCGCATTCATCCTGTAAGTCAATAGAACGATCTGTGCGTGTGTTTTAATTAACAAATGCGTGCGCTCATATTTTTATATTGATTATATGATTTATTTTCCTTAATGTTATTATTTAAGATTTAAACGCATTTCATTTATTTAAAAATCGATTTTGAGAAATTTTGGTAGAACGGGCTACCTGGTGAGCTTCACCAGGACTATGTGCACATGGTAGAGATTGAGAGATGGATCCGATAATTTTATGATTGATGAATGTTAAACTGGGACGGGTGCCTCGGTGGAAGCCTTTGCTCTCTGGGACCGCCAGTGATTGTAAGGCTATTAATGGACTGGGATGGGTGCCTTGGTCGATGCCTTTGCTCTCGGGGACCGCCAGTGCCATATATTTGGATTAAGTGAATGACTACAGCTTGGTGCCTCGGTTGATGCCTTTGCTCTCGGGGAGCGGTAGTCTAGTTGGAATAAGTGGGCCCGGATGGCCATTTAGATTTTGGGTTTAGGGTTCTACCGAGATTTTTTTCAAAAATTATACATTATAAATTATTTTCACTATAAACATATATAGTTTTCATAGGTTTTCAAACCATACAGCTCTTTTTTTTAGCTTACTCAGTGAGGTCTGATTCCCCTCAATTTATTTTTTTTCAGGAGCTTGGGAGTTCGACCTCAGACTACCTCTACGCCGGGTTTCTTCTTCACCGGCCATTTTATGTAGGTCATTGTAAGCTGTACTGTGTGTTAATCTAGGTTGCTGCAATAGTATATGTACTAAGGATTTGTATGGTTTAGATATGATTGTGTAATTTATTTGTGTAAATTACGCTTATGTATAAGTATTGAATTCAATTTATAATATGAGATGTTGAAACATATTTTTATTAAGCAGTTTGATAATATGTTATGTTGTTAATTAAAGTTTAAAATATGAATGGTTTTATATTCTTTTCCTTTAGGCTTACTACGGGTTTTGGGGGCCTTATGTCTACCCATTCCTTAGTGCCGGTCACGTGCCCTCGGGTTCGGGTCGTGACAATTACATACAGAATTCTAACCTTTATAAAACTTACAAAATAAATCCAAATATAAAATATTTAAATAATTTTAATTAAAAATTTTAAAATTTATTAAAATTATTAGAATAATTTTAATAAAATAAAATAATATAAATAAGTGTAAAATTCAATTTTTTTCAATAAAAAATTTTATATATTTAAAAATTTTATAAAAATTACAATACATAATTTAATATATATTTTAAAATTAAGAAAATAAAAAAATATGAAAATAAAAAAAATATATTAAAAAGCATAATCTGTTATTGATAACTTATAAAATTATTTTTGAGATTAACTTCACTCCAATTTGATAAAATTATGGTGCTATTTTATAAAAAATAATAGTTTAAATTTGAATAATCAAATAATCGTGGTTTTAATTTTTAAGCATGATGCCGTTGTGTCAAATGGCCAAAATTGATTACTAATACTTAAGTGACTCCAGTTAGAGTTGCAACTCCATCCTCTATTACTGTACTGGCTGAAAAAGAAATCCTAACTACGATAAAGTGATGAGAATTTTAATGTTACCTTATCTTGAATAAATTTAACCCAAAACCTGGCCACAGCTCTTTTATAAGGGGCACTAGGCAGCAAGGGGTTCTACGGCCATGTCTCGTCGAGGTACTCTAGTATTATACTGGACTAGTACTGGTATTTTCTGGTGAACGGCGTTATAGTGTAGATGCAAAGCACTTTTGTTGGATAAATCTTCTTTTATATATTCATATTGGTATGCCCTTGAGTTTCAGAGCCCATTTCACTCTGCAACTGTAGGGACTAGCCCATGTTCCATGTAACTTAACTTCAGCCATATGTTGAGAGGTTTGTGTGAGAGTGTGTTTGCGTGATGATCTTCACCAAAACTACTCTCTTTTTATACACATAAATGGAGCCATCCTTTTTTTTGGGGGGTTGAATTTTTCTTTAAATAAGTGCTGTTTTTGTTTGAAATTTTATTCATTGATTTGAACCTTTCCCATTTGAATAACATAAAAAAAAGAAGTATCTAAGACAAGAAAGATTGGAATAAACATTTCTTTTTTCCGAAATGAGTTGGTAGAGAAGATTGGATGATATATATATATATATATATATATATATTTAAAGGACAAATGGGGATGAAACGAGAGGGAGTTGGGACCCAATCTGAAACCCTCAAAGTACAATGACGGTTTTGACCATCATGGGGATAGATGGTAAATAAAATCATGCAGTTAAATAATAGTTAACATGGACAGCGTTTTGTTGTTGGAGTTGCACAGTGTTTTTGGATTGGCGCCAAGTGCGGATTCTTTGGAGGGTTTCATGTTCAATAGCATCAATTTTATCGAAGACAAAGCTCATGCGAGCAGAGAGAGAAGAGGGTTTTGTTGGGTCTGGTAAAGAAGAGCAAGAGGAGGTGGTGGTGGTGGAATAAGGTTTAAGGGAGTGGTGGAGAATGTGGTGAGAGATTGGAGTACGTGGCATATTTTTTTATTTTTCTACAATTATTAACACTATTAAATTGAAGTGTTAAAAAAATTCTTAATAATTATATAAATAAAAAATTAAAAGCTCAGAATGTAATAAGATAATAGGAATTTAATAAAAAAAATCGTTATAATTCAGAGTCTTAAAAATGGATTTTGCTCAAATTCATCGACCAAGTTAACCAAGGACTTGCCATTTTTTAAAATTTTTCTAATCTCACATGCCTCTTCATGGCTGAGATATATATATATATATATATATATATATATATATATATATATAAAGATAGCCTCGTCATGGATGATGCTCATTCCTCTATGTGACTTTTGTCTTCCTGTCCCTTTTCTTTTCCAATATTTGGCTCACTCAATAAACCGAAATCTGTAATTTTTTTTAAGGGAGAAATCTGTTGTTGTTGTTGAACAAACCGAAATCAGTGATTTTTTTTTTTTTTCAAGGGAGATACCTGTGAGCTATATAGTGGTTGGAGAGGCTCTTTCGCTAAGTATTAATAGTTGAAAAAACATGAATTTGAAACTTTTCATATCCTTTTCGTACCGAACACAATATTATGATGTGCTAAATTAATGTATTAAATGTTGGATCCTTAATTCAACATTGAGTTTATATGTAAATAATTATATATTGTAAACTGTCATATAAGATAAACTTATTTAAAAGTGATAATTTAGATTTGGATAATTTTATCTTTAATGTATCTAAAGAGTGTGTGACCTTTAATATATAGAGACTAATAGATCATTTCTATTTTAAAGATGGACTGAAGTAGAAATATCAAAAGATAATAGAAAAATTATCTATATATAGATGGTCATGGTTTCTAAGTCATACGTGTGATTACATGTTGTTTCTTTCTAAATCACATCATTAAAGAGAATACATAGAGAAAATTTATAGGTGTTCTTTTGAAAATCGTACCGACCTAAAAGGCCAATCATATATTTTTAAGGTGATTAATCTATAAATTCAAGTCCTTTTCCACTTTTACTATTGTATGTATTATAGTTTCTATTGATTTAATATGAGATTGAGTTCTAAAATTTTAATTTAATTTGAGAATTTTCCCAACAATTGATATCAAAGCTGCTCATATTGAATTAATAGAAATATTTTATTCGGATATATTATTTCATAATTTTATTGATTTATATGATAATTTTAATTCAATAAAATTATACATGGATTCGTTGAATATGATTTATTGAGTATATATATACGCAATATTTTTTTTGTTACGTGTATATAAGTATATATAATTTTGTTGGTGGATACACAAACCTTGTTAATGGTTAATTTTTGGTTGGCTACGGTCACTTATGCGTTTGATTTGTCTCCGCTAGCGTGCATTTATATGCATATGAGTACGGCTTGTGGATGCAAAAGTTTATGCTTTTGTTATGTTATATATGTATATATCATATACATGTGATGGGTTTATCTCATGGTTACATACATATGAATGCAAATATGGTTACAGCTTTTGGAAGTAATTGTTTATGGTTCCTGGCTACTGTGTATGTATATATAAATGGATTTTTGGATGTAATTTTCGTATCTTATATATATATTTGGGTACAGTTTTCTTTTGGTTTATGAATAATTAATGGTTACCGACACAATTTGCAATTTTTGGTTAGTTT
Source organism: Mallotus nudiflorus (assembly GCA_947683625.1). NCBI lineage: Eukaryota > Viridiplantae > Streptophyta > Magnoliopsida > Malpighiales > Euphorbiaceae > Mallotus > Mallotus nudiflorus. Next base: position 8,999 of record CANTUR010001032.1, read on the forward strand.
GCAATGATGTGGTTTTTTGTTATATTTTTTCCTTTGATTTAAAAAAAAATAGCAGTAATGCAATTAAGGAATTTGTTTGGGTGCAATTTATGCAATTAAAGTATTTTCAATACAATTTTAAATTCAAATATTGTTATGGTTGTATATATTTTAAAATAAATTAATTGAGACAATATTTCATCAAAATAATCTCTCATTGAGATTAATTTATTTTAAAATGTAAAAAGTTGTGTGCATGTAACTTATGTGATTATTGATCGGCTCAAAGGAAAGTCAGTATTTAACATAATTGTATGGGCATTTGTGGTAATAAACATATGATGATTATTCGGTTTTACATGTGAATAATAAATCGGCTCAAAGGAAAATTTGTTGTTTGACATGCTCTTATTGTCAGTTTTTTATTACTACACCAAAATATCACTTACAAGTTAATATTATTGTCCAAAGTCAAAATATTAATGGAGTACCCGATATCTTGATATGAGATTTACCTTTATTTTAATTTATTATTAATTTTGTTTTGGAAATTATGTGAGCTTGTTTTGGTTATTTGTTGTTTTCTGTTCAGTTATGAAGACTCCTGCTATTATAACTGCTAGTATCAATTGCATTTCTATGCTTAATGGCACTAACTTCAAGTCATGGCAAAGGAACTTCTTAATTGTTCTCGAAGTCATGACAACCATGAAGGCCATTCTAAAAACTTTTATGGACATAATATCCAAAAAGATAAAGAAGTTCCAAATACAACGCTTCAAAAGAAACAACAAAAGAAACCTAATGAACAAAAAGATAATAGTTGTTTCTTTTGTGGAGCTGAAGAGTATAAAAGAAAGTATTGCAAAGGCATGCTTCTTCATTTGGCTTGTTCTAAGGTTATTTAACTTCGATGCCTAGACACACTTGGTGGCTAGATTCTGGTGCAACAACTCACATTAGTGTGTCTACACAGGATTGCCTAAGTTGTTGAAAGCCAAATGATACTGAAAGATACATCTATATATGTTATAACCCGATATTTTATAAATTATTAAATTAATTTTAAGATATACGGTGTTAATAAATATTTTAAATTTTTATATTTTATGATTATTTTGCATAATTTAATTAAATTCTAGTGTTGGTACTTATTTTATTTTATTATGATACTAATATTAAATCGAGATTTAAAAGTTTAATTTATTGTTATATATTATATATTTATTTAATAATATTATTATTGTTATTAATTGTGAATAGTATTAATTTAGTATATTTATTATATTTTAATATTTGGGATAAATTTAATTAGAAAAGTGAATATTTAATTTAAAAATATTATTTTAATGCTATTTTGTCTTTTTCCTATATATATATATAACGTTTTTTTTTTCTCTCTTTCTGTCACAATCCAAACTAGGAGTCATGACCAATGCTAGAGAACGGGAATTCTTTCGAATCCGGAACCCATAGCAAGCCTTAGAAAATAAAATCATGCAATAATTAAATAAAAATACGATAAAATTAAAATTTTTCAAATCAATATTATATAATAAATACTCCAAATCCTTTTATAAATGAATACATATTCGTACAGTGTTCAAATACAAATTCTCAGAGTATTTAATATCCAAACAAAATAATGCTCCTCAAATACAATAACATAACTACTGCAGTTTCTAGAATACAAATCAGAGTTCAGAATATACATTTGCATAAAATAGCCGGGACTGAAGAACACCGACCAGAAACTCTACAAGTAAGGTCTGACGATATGGGATCCCCTGAAAAAAATAATTAAGGGGGGTCAGATGTCGCGACCCAAAGCAGGGGCCATGACTGGCGCTAGGGAACGGGAATTCTTTCAAATCCGGAACCCGTAGCAAGCCTAAAAATAAAATAAACATGCATAGTAATAACCATATATAATGCAGCGGAAATAAAAATCATAAATATCACAATAGGATATACACCAACTGGATTTAAGTTAAATCTCATCTCATAGATATATAAATCTTTTAATACAAATCCAGTTTCAATATAATACATCTCTTTAAATAAAATACATGAAATCCCACACTTTAATTCACAACTACTGCAGTGTCTAGATTATAAAAATAAGACTCAAGTAGATAATTTACACAAAGAAGCCGGGGCGGAAGAAATTCGGCGTATCGACCTGCTACTGGGGTCTGAGGATGTTGACTCTCCTGAAAAATAGTCAACGGAGGGGAGTTAGACCTCATTGAGTGAATTACTATAATATATATACATACACACTAAATGATAATGCATACAGTCAATAGTATATATCTAATATATATATACAGGCAATTACACACAGATGCAAGGAAATCATTTTATATATATTTTTATTAAAATCATCGTTTATGAAGGATCAAATAGAACCCTATGATATCGCAACCTCAAAACAGTGTTAGACAACACTCTAGCCATACAGGCTCACTTATTCCAAATATATCCACTTAATCCATTTAGACAGTAGATTGGCCCCGAGACACTAAGTCAACCGAGCTCCAGCAGTCTGACTGCCAGTGTGATTGGCCCTGAGACACTTGGTCAATCGAGCTCCAGCAATCACACCCAAATCACATCTCACATATCAAATAATCATAGCCAATCAATATCCATAAATAAGTTAGTATTATAGCCTAACTACTATAGGCGTACCGGTACGTACTCGGTCCTAGTGCTGCCCACTAGGTAGCACGTTCTATCGATATCCTTCATCATTAATAATATAAAACATTCATTCACAAAAATAAATGATGCATGAAGTTCAATAAAATATCAACATAAACCATATATATACCAGAAATATACCAAAAGTAAACTAGGTATATTTCAAGTATATATATGTCAAATGAATTCAATCAAATTATAACTTAAGCTAGAAATATATTTAAAAACATTTTAAATATATTTTATTTACAAAACATGCATATAATTTAATATATACCAAAAATAAACCAAAAATATACTTAATATAAACTTAAGAAATAATCAAATTATTTATGCATATTTAATCAACATAAAACATGCATTTCTAAATCATGCATCATAAGCATATATATATAGTATAGTAACTCACCTAGTGCGCTCCACGAGACGGGTCCGACGGGCCTGGTCCACTAGCCCTCGGTCTCGGCGCAACTAAACAAGGAATAAATAACCTACATCAGAATAAACCTAACAGAAATCCTAGAATTCGATTTAGAGTATTAAACACAGAATTGATATTAGGGTTCAACCGGATATCACGTTTTACGAGAATTCTACCAAAAATTCGACAGAACCTCCCCTGTAAAATGGACATCTCTCTACTCAAAAGAGTAGAGCCGACCCTACAAAGAAATACACTTCAAAAAATAAGCTCAACACAATCCACAACCCCTCGATCGGACTCCAGACTACAATCTACCGACCGAAGTCCACAAACACAGAACAATTCTGAAAATACCAAGAATACCCTTATATCATAGAAATACATTTTATACATATAAATTACATAATTAACCTTAAAACACTGTAAAAACCGATAAAAACTCATTTTATTAGAAAAACCGTATATTCTATATATAATTGAAAATAATTCACGAAAAAATAGTTTTAATTAGTTAAAAATATCAAATAATTTATAGAAATCATTTTTATACCTTAAATAACTATTAAAACCAATTAAATTACATTTTTAGCCAATTTAGGGTAAAATTATCAAAATACCCCTATATATATAAATATACTATAATTACTTCAAAAATTCACCAAAAATTATACAATTATCCAAAATTAATTTCCTCAACATATTTATCAATAATTAAATTCATTTAACCAATTAAATTCAATTAAAAACGTAATTAACCCTAATTTCCCAAATTTACATAAATTTCAATAATTCAAAATAAATACTTAGAAATTCATAAAAATTCCAAATAAATTCCTATAATTCATTTCAACACCTAATTTAACCATAAAACCCAATTTCATAATTTAAATAATTAATTTCCGAAAATTAGAAAATAATATTAAAATATTCAAAAATACCCAAAAATCCAAAAAATCTCCAAAAATTCCAAAAAAATTCATACTTGTAGATTAAGCTACTAGGAACAACATTTGTGAAGGGAGTTTTCATGAATCAATCAATTCGAAGCTCAAAAATTTCAAAAACCCTAATAGGCCGAAATTGAAAATTCAAAACCTAAGCAATTCTAGACCATTTAAGCTCAAACCAAAGCTAGAATCACACTCACCAGAGCTCAAGGAGAAGAAAGAGACCAGCGGTGTCAAAAACGGTGGTCGAAATCGACATGATCGACGATAGCTCGACTTTCGGCTTCTCCGGCCAAAAATGGCTTCCAGGCGCCGGAAATGGCTACCACATGCGACGGAATGGCTAGAGGAAGGTGGTGGCACACCGGACAGCACTCTCACGACAAGGGAACGGCACGACAGACGTCCGGACGGCGAAGGGAAGGTGATCAAGGAAGAAGGAGGCTCGGGGGCAAAATGGTAATTTTCCAATTTTTTTTTTTATGTGTTATATGTATATATATATACTTTATACTATATATTAAAATAATATTAAATCACACACATTAAATATACACCACACACATAAAATTTAATATTTTAATAATTTATATTAAATAAAAATAATTAAATAACAATAAAACTAATAAATAATTAATAAAATATTAGGGTAATACTAAACTCTAATTAAATAAATAATTATATGTATACACGGTGTTTAATATTTTAAAAATATGTATGAGTTCATGCAAGTCCGAAAATATATTTAAAATAATTAATAATAAATTATTTACGTGAAAATTTCCTCGAAAATGCAAGTCCCGGGAAAATTTTACGTAAAGCACTGTAAATAAAACACAGTATTTAAAATAGGTTTTAAATACACATCAACTCGTAAAAATATCGTATATATATATTCAAAATCTATTAACACTGCATATCCCAGTACAGTATAAAATATTTAAAAACACGGGATATTACAATCTTCCCCCCTTACAAGAATTCATCCCCGAATTCCAGAAAGAAAAGATTACAGGATCAGGAAGGAAAGAGATATGGGTAAAAAGCTCGCATCTCAGCTTCAGTCTCCCACGTATGCTCCTCGACTCTATCACTACGCCATAGAACCTTGACCATCGGAATCTGCTTCGATCGCAACTGTTGAACTTGATAATCTACGATCGCCACAGGTTCTTCTACAAACGTCAACTCTTCACTCACTTCTACACTGTCGGGCTGCAACACGTGTGAAGGGTCTGAGATATACTTCCTCAACATCGAGATATGAAATACTGGATGCACTTGTGACATACTCGGAGGCAAATCCAACCGATATGCAACAGTGCCAACTCTCTCCAGAATCTCAAACGGTCCAATATATCTCGGTGCTAACTTACCCTTCCTGCCAAATCTCATCACACCCTTCATCGGAGATACCTTCAGAAAAATAAAATCTCCAACCTGAAACTCCACATCTCTGCGCCTAGGATCCGCATAACTCTTTTGTCTGCTAACTGCGGTCTCTAATCTTCGCTTAATCATGGCGACTTTCTCTGCAGCATCCTGAACCATCTCAGGTCCAGTCAAAGCTCTCTCACCAATCTCATCCCAACTCAAAGGGGATCTATACTTCCTTCCATATAACGCCTCATACGGTGCCATACTAATACTGCTATGGTAACTATTATTATATACAAACTCAACAAGCGACAAATGATCATCCCAACTACCTCCCAAATCCAAGACACACATCCTCAACATATCTTCCAGTGTCTGGATCGTCCTCTCAGACTGGCCATCTATCTGAGGATGAAAAGCAGTACTGAAGTCTAACCTAGTGCCCATCGCTTCTTGCAACTTCTGCCAAAAATGAGAAGTAAACACCGAACCTCTATCTGACACAATGGACACAGGTACTCCATGAAGGCACACAATATACTTCACATACAACTTCGCCAACCTAGCAACTGAATATGTGGCTTTCACAGGCAAGAAATGTGCAGACTTCGTCAATCTGTCTATAATCACCCAGATGGAATCGTATCTATCCTTCGAATGAGGTAAACCGACCACAAAATCCATAGTTATCCTTTCCCACTTCCACTCGGGAATAGGAAGAGGCTGAAGCTTCCCAGAAGGCTTCTGATGTTCGGCTTTCACTTGCTGACACGTCAAACACTTAGCAACATAATCAGCGACATCCTTCTTCAATCCGTCCCACCAGTATAAATCTTTGATACTGTGGTACATCTTAGTGACACCCGGATGAACGCTATAAGCTGTAGAATGTGCTTCCTCTAGGATCTCTTCTCTCAAATCATCCACATCATGAACACACAATCTACCACTGATCCACAACACACCATCATCATCAAGTGTGAAATCAGTGAACTTCCCTGCTTGAACATTCTCTGCAAGCTCTTCCAGAATAGGATCTCGGCTCTGAGCTGCTTTAATCCTATCCCTCAGTACATATCATACTTTAAACTGAGCTAGCAGTCCACCTGATCTACTAATCTTCATCATCAGACCTTGATCCACCAACAAATGCAACTCTTGGATCAATGGTCTCCTCTCAACACCGATGTGAGCAAGACTACCTGAGGACTTCCTACTCAAGGCATCTGCTACCACATTAGCTTTACCCGGATGATATAAGATCTCACAATCATAATCCTTCAACAATTCCAACCATCTTCTCTGCCTCAAATTCAAATCTCGCTGCTGGAAAATGTACTTAAGGCTCTTGTGATCAGTAAATATCTCACAAGTCACCCCGTACAAATAATGTCTCCAAATCTTCAAAGCAAAGATCACTGCAGCCATCTCAAGATCATGTGTAGGATAGTTCTGCTCATGCTTCTTCAACTGCCTCGAATCATAGGCTATCACCTTTCCATTCTGCATCAACACACAACCAAGACCAATTCTAGAGGCATCACAGTAAACTGTGAACTTATCCACACTATTAGGCAAAGCTAACACTGGCGCTGTGGTCAACTTCTCCTTTAATAACTGAAAACTATTTTCATAAGCTTCTGACCACTCGAATCTAACATTTTTCTGAGTCAAGTGAGTCATAGGGGCTGCTATCCTGGAAAAATCCTGCACAAACCGCCTATAATACCCGGCTAAACCCAGAAAACTCTGAATCTCTGTAACAGAAGTAGGTCTAGGCCATTCAGACACTACCTCAATCTTCTGTGGATCAACCTGAATACCTTCTTTAGACACCACGTGTCCAAGAAAAGAAACACTCTCCATCCAGAAATCACACTTCGAAAATTTAGCATAAAGCTGATGATCTCTCAATGTCTGTAGTATAATCCTCAAGTGATATACATGCTCTTCCATACTCCTAGAATAAACCAGTATATCATCAATGAAGACTACCATAAAATGATCCACATACGGTCTGAATACCCTATTCATCAGGTCCATAAAAGCTGCTGGTGCATTAGTCAAACCAAAAGACATCACCAGAAACTCATAATGGCCATATCGAGTGCGAAATGCTGTCTTAGGAATATCAGATTCACTGATACGCAGTTGATGATAACCCGACCTCAAGTCAACCTTAGAAAAGAATTGTGCACCCTGTAGCTGATCAAACAAATCATCTATCCTCAGGAGAGGATACTCGTTCTTCACTGTCACCTTATTCAGCTCTCTGTAGTCAATGCACAGTCTCAGGGTACCATCCTTCTTCTTCATAAACAAGACTGGTGCACCCCAAGGGGAAACACTAGGTCTGATAAAATCTTTATCCAACAACTCTTGCAACTGTTCCTTCAACTCTTTCAACTCTGCAAGAGCCATACGATAGGGTGGCATAGATATAGGAGTAGTACATGGTACCACATCTATACATAACTCAATCTCTCTGTGAGGTGGTAAACCTGGCAACTCCTTGGGAAAAACATCAGGAAGCTCACAAGCAACAGGAACATCTGTGAGTGATAACTTCTCCACTGATGTATCCCTGACCAATGCCAAATATCCCTGACAACCTTTCCTCAACAACTTCCTAGCTGTAATAACAGAAATAAGATTCTGAGGTGCTGAACTCCTTTCACCAACAAACTTAAATTCTACTTCACTAGGAATTCTAAAAGTCACCTCTTTATTCCTACAATCTACCATGGCATAGTGTTGAGATAACCAATCCATTCCCAAAATAACATCAAACTCCATCACATCCAACAAAATCAAATCAGCGGGTAATTCTCTATCTCCCACGAGAACTGGACAACCAGCAAGAACAATATCGGCGTCCAAAGAATCGCTCAGAGGAGTGGCAACGGATAAAGGAAAAGCCATCCTCAAAGCTTGCCAACAAGATTTAGAAGCAAAAATAGGAGAAACAAATGAATGCATGGCACCCGGATCAAACAAAACCCAAGCATCCAGTTAACAAACAAAAACAATACCTGCCACGACTGCATTAGATGCCTGAGCATCCTGCTGAGTCAGATGGAAGACTCTGGCCTGACCTCGACCTCCCTACTGACTGGTAGAAGCTTGGCCAATACCTCTGGCACCTCCTCTAGTACCTCTACCACGACTTTATTGTGGAACAAACTGAGTGGAACTCTGATGCTGAGCTGGTGGTAACTGAAATGGCACTGGTGCAGCACTAGCAATCGACTACTGTGGGAATCGCGAAATCTGCAACTGTTGATACCCGGAATAAGGACATGATCTGACAAAATGTCCTATCTGCCCGCATCTAAAGCATGTCAGTGGTGTCAGATAACACGATCCCTGATGGACTCTACCACAAGTCTGACAAACACTAGCCGCTGATCCAGAACTACGACCACTACTGCTGCTCGAAGCACCTGACCCAAATCTAAATGGTCTACGCTGACCTCCACGACCATGTCTACTGCTCCGATGCACTCGCTGCTGCTGCCTCTGACTCTGCTGAGTCGGACCTTGCTGCTGACTACTCGAACCAACATGAAAACTCGAATATGGAGTAGCCTGCAATCCACTCGATTGAACTCCTAGCTGGTAATAATCAGGCATCGCTCCCTGCCTAACTAGTCTCAGCTCAATCTCCTTAGCCAACTCAATCACAGACTCGAGAGTAAGGCCTGTTGTAGGCATACCAGCAAAAGCTGAACTCAAACCAGTAACGTATGTAGTAACTGCAAAATACTGATCTCGCATCAGATCCTCAGCATATCTACCCAGACGGAGAAACTCTCAGGTGTACTCCTCTACAGATCGATCTCCATGAGAAATACTGGTCAGACGAAGACGATAACTCAAACGAAGAGGCTCTGGACAAAATCTCCTCATAAATCGCTCTCGAAACTGAGCCCATGTCATCATCATCATGTAAGGCTGGATCATCTGAATGAACCAATCTAGAGCTGGTCCCTCGACAGACAACTCAACGATCATAATCCGCTGGTACTCGGTATGAGCAGTCCAAGTCCTAGTCTCAATCGCATGCAGAAAATCTAACGGATCGGAAGTACCATCAAATGCAATCCTGCCAACTCGGGCATAGAACAAAGCTGCCTCAGGAGGTAAAACCTCATCCTGAAAAGACTCATCATCCTTAGCCTCAACGACCGGTGGAGCGACACGTGCTCCCATCCTCATACTGAAAAGACAAACGGAAAGATTCAGACAAAACAGACAACAGAGGAATAACGCTGGAAACTACAGCAAGGAATACTTATCAAGATGTACTCGAACCTAATACACTGCAGTAGTTCAACAAAAAACACAACTTGAAAACTAGGGCCACGACTCATACAACTAAGCCCTAACATAAAACTCCGCTCTGATACCAACTTTGTCACGACCCAAAGCAGGGGCCATGACCGGCGCTAGGGAACGGGAATTCTTTCAAATCCGGAACCCGTAGCAAGCCTAAAAATAAAATAAACATGCATAGTAATAACCATATATAATGCAGCGGAAATAAAAATCATAAATATCACAATATGATATACACCAACTGGATTTAAGTTAAATCTCATCTCATAGATATATAAATCTTTAAATACAAATCCAGTTTCAATATAATACATCTCTTTAAATAAAATACATGAAATCCCACACTTTAATTCATAACTACTGCAGTGTCTAGATTATAAAAATAAGACTCAAGTAGATAATTTACACAAAGAAGCCGGGGCGGAAGAAATCCGGTGTATCGACCTGCTACTGAGGTCTGAGGATGTTGACTCTCCTGAAAAATAGTCAACGAAGGGGAGTCAGACCTCATTGAGTGAATTACTATAATATATATACATACACACTAAATGATAATGCATACAGTCAACAGTATATATCTAATATATATATACAGGCAATTACACACAGATGCAAGGAAATCATTTTATATATATTTTTATTAAAATCATCGTTTATGAAGGATCAAATAGAACCCTATGATATCGCAACCTCAAAACAGTGTTAGATAACACTCTAGCCATACAGGCTCACTTATTCCAAATATATCCACTTAATCCATTTAGACAGTAGATTGGCCCCGAGACACTAAGTCAATCGAGCTCCAGCAGTCTGACTGCCAGTGTGATTGGCCCCGAGACACTTGGTCAATCGAGCTCCAGCAATCACACCCAAATCACATCTCACATATCAAATAATCATAGCCAATCAATATCCATAAATAAGTTAGCATTATAGCCTAACTACTATAGGCGTACCGGTACGTACTCGGTCCTAGTGCTGCCCACTAGGTAGCACATTCTATCGATATCCTTCATCATTACTAATATAAAACATTCATTCACAAAAATAAATGATGCATGAAGTTCAATAAAATATCAACATAAACCATATATATACCAGAAATATACCAAAAGTAAACCAGGTATATTTCAAGTATATATATGTTAAATGAATTCAATCAAATTATAACTTAAGTTAGAAATATATTTAAAAACATTTTAAATATATTTTATTTACAAAACATGCATATAATTTAATATATACCAAAAATAAACCAAAAATATACTTAATATAAACTTAAGAAATAATCAAATTATTTATGCATATTTAATCAACATAAAACATGCATTTCTAAATCATGCATCGTAAGCATATATATATAGTATAGTAACTCACCTAGTGCGCTCCACGAGACGGGTCCGACGGGCCTGGTCCACTAGCCCTCGGTATCGTCGCAACTAAACAAGCAATAAATAACCGACATCAGAATAAACCTAACAGAAATCCTAGAATTCGATCTAGAGTATTAAACACAGAATTGATATCAGGGTTCGACCGGATATCATGTTTTACAAGAATTCTACCAAAAATCCAGCAGAACCTCCCCTGTAAAACGGACATCTCTCTACTCAAAAGAGTAGAGCCGACCCTGCAAAGAAATACACTTTGAAAAATAAGCTCAACACAATCCACAACCCCTCGGTCGGACTCCAGACTACAATCTACCGACCGGGGTCCACAAACACAGAATAATTCTGAAAATACCAAGAATACCCTTATATCATAAAAATACATTTTATACGTAGAAATTACATAATTAACCTTAAAACACTGTAAAAACCGATAAAAACTCATTTTATTAGAAAAATCGTATATTCTATATATAATTGAAAATAATTCATGAAAAAATAGTTTTAATTAGTTAAAAATATCAAATAATTTATAGAAATCATTTTTATACCTTAAATAACTATTAAAACCAATTAAATTACATTTTTAGCCAATTTAGGGTAAAATTACCAAAATACCCCTATATATATAAATATACTATAATTACTTCAAAAATTCACCAAAAATTATACAATTATCCAAAATTAATTTCCTCAACATATTTATCAATAATATCAATAATTAAACTCATTTAACCAATTAAATTTAATTAAAAACATAATTAACCCTAATTTCCCAAATTTACATAAACTTCAATAATTCAAAATAAATACTTAGAAATTCATAAAAATTCCAAATAAATTCCTATAATTCATTTCAACACCTAATTTAACCATAAAACCCAATTTCATAATTTAAATAATTAATTTCCGAAAATTAGAAAATAATATTAAAATATTCAAAAATACCCAAAAATCCAAAAAAACCTCCAAAAATTATAAAAAAATTCATACATGTAGATTAAGCTACTAGGAACAAAATTTGTGAAGGGATTTTTCATGAATCAATCAATTCGAAGCTCAAAAAATTTAAAAACCCTAATAGGCCGAAATTGAAAATTCAAAACCTAAGCAATTCTAGACCATTTAAGCTCAAAACAAAGCTAGAATCACACTCACCAGAGCTCAAGGAGAAGAAATAGACCAGCGGTGTCGAAAACGGTGGCCGGAATCGGTATGATCGACAATAGCTCGACTTTCGGCTTCTCCGGCCAAAAACGGCTTCTAGGCGCCGAAAATGGCTACCACAGGCGGCGGAATGGCTAGAGGAAGGTGGTGGCACACCGGACGGCACTCTCACGAAAAGGGAACGGAACGGCAGACGTCTGGACGGCGAAGGGAAGGTGATCGGGGAAGAAGGAAGCTCGGGGGCAAAATGGTAATTTTCTAATTTTTTTGATTTTTGATGTGTTATATGTATATATATATAATTTATACTATATATTAAAATAATATTAAATCACACACATAAAATTTAATATTTTAATAATTTATATTAAATAAAAATAATTAAATAACAATAAAACTAATAAATAATTAATAAAATATTAGGGTAATACTAAACCCTAATTAAATAAATAATTATATGTATACACGGTGTTTAATATTTGAAAAATATGTATGAGTTCATGCAAGTCCGAAAATATATTTAAAATAATTAATAATAAATTATTTACGTGAAAATTTCCCTGAAAATGCAAGTCCCGGGAAAATTTTACGTAAAGCACTGTAAATAAAACACAGTATTTAAAATAGGTTTTAAATACACATCAACTCGTAAAAATATCTTATATATATATTCAAAATCTATTAACACTGCATATCCCGGTACAGTATAAAATATTTAAAAACACGGGATATTACATCAGACCTCACTGAGTGAATTATTATACTATATATACATGCAAACTAAACCATAACAATCAGGCATTCTTATATATAAATATGTATATACACATATTTCACACGAATGCCAAACTCTGCTTTTATAAATATACAGAATGTAGAAAAACTGTCACGACCCAAAACAGAGGCCTTGACCAGCGCTAGGGAACTGGAATTCTTTCGAATCCGGAACTCGTAGCAAGCCTAAAAAATAAAATAAAAACATGCAATAATAATAATAACAATATCAAATGCAGCGGAAATAAAAATCATACATATAATAATAACATTTCCATCAATTGGATTTAAATCAAATCTCATCTCATCACATATATATAAATTCTTTTAATACAAATCCAGTTCAAATAATACAATATCTCACATAGATAAAATACATAAAATCCCACGTTTTAATTTACAACTACTACAGTGTCTAGATTGTAAAAATAAGACTCAAGTAAATAGTTTACACAAAGAAGCCGGGGCGGAAGAAATCCGGCGTATCGACCTGCTACTGAGGTCTGAAGATGTTGACTCTCCTGAAAAATAGTCAACGGAGGGGAGTCAGACCTCACTGAGTGAATTACTATAATATATATACATGCATACTAAATGACAATGCATACAGTTAATAATACATATCTAATATGTATATATACAGGAAAATTCACATAGATGCAGTAAAATCATTTTTATATATTTTATTGAAAATCACAGTTTATGAAGGATCACATAGAACCCTAGAATATCGTAACCTCAGAAATAGTGTTAGACAACACTCTATCCATACAGGCTCACTTATTCCAAAATATATCCACTTAATCCATTTGGATAGTAGACTAGCCCCGAGACACTAAGTCAACCGAGCTCCAGCAGTCTGACTGCCAGTGTGATTGGCCCCGAGACACTTGGTCAACCGAGCTCCAGCAATCACACCCAAATCACATCTCACACATCAAATAATCATAGCCAATCAATATCCACAAATAAGTTAGTAATATAGCCTAAATACTATAGGCGTACCGGTACGTACTCGGTCCTAGTGCTGCCCACTATGTAGCACATTCTATCGATATCCTTCATTAATAATATAAATCATTCATTCATAAAAATAAATGATGCATGAATTTCAATAAAATAACAACATAAACCATATATATACCGAAAATATACCAAAAGTAAACCAGGTATATTTCAAGTATATATATGTCAAATGAATTCAATCAAATTATAAATTAAGTTGAAAATATATTTAAAAATATTTTAAATATATTTTATTTACAAAACATGTATATAATTTAATATATGCCAAAAATAAACCAAAAATATACTTAAATACAAATCATATTATTTATGCATTTTAATCAAAATAAAACATATATTTCTAAATCATGCATCCTAAGCATATATATATAGTATAGTAACTCACCCTAGTGCGCTCCACCAGACGGGTCCGACGGGCCTGGTCCACTAGCCCTCGGTCTCGGCGCAACTAAACAAGCAATAACGACAGACATTAGAATAAACCTAACATAAATCCTAGAATTCGATCTAGAGTATTAAACATAGAATCGATCGGATATCACGTTTTACGAGAATTCTACCGAAAATCCGGCAGAACCTCCCCTGTAAAACGGACATCTCTCTACTCAAAAGAGTAGAGCCAACCCTGCAAAGAAATACACTTCTAAAAACAAGCTCAACACAAATCCACAACCCCTCGGTCGGACTCCAGACTACAATCTACCGACCGGGCTCCACAATCACAGAATAATACTGAAAATACCAAAAATACCCTTATAACATAGAAATTCATTTTATAAGTAGAAATTACATAATTAACCTTAAAACACTGTAAAAACCGATAAAAACTCATTTTATTAGAAAAACCGTATATTATATATATAATTGAAAATAATTCACGAAAAATAGTTTTAATTAGTTAAAAATACCAAATAATTTGTAGAAATCATTTTTATACCTTAAATAACTATTAAAACCAATTAAATTACATTTTTAGCCAATTTAGGGTAAAATTACCAAAATACCCCTATATATATAAATATACTTAAATTACTTCAAAAATTCACCAAAAATTATACAATTATCCAAAATTAATTTTCTCAACATATTTATCAATAATATCAATAATTAAACCCAATTATCCAATTAATTTCAATTAAAAACATAATTAACCCTAATTTCTCAAATTTACATAAACTTCAATAATTCAAAATAAATACTTAGAAATTCATAAAAATTCCAAATAAATTCCTATAATTCATTTCAACACCTAATTTAACCATAAAACACAATTTCATAATTTAAATAATTAATTTCCGAAAATTAGAAAATAATATTAAAATATTCAAAAATACCCAAAAATCCAAAAAATCTCCAAAAATTCCAAAAAAATTCATAAATTTAGATTAAGCTACTAGGATCAACATTTGTGAAGGGAGTTTTCATGAATAAATCAATTCGAAGCTCAAAAAAATCAAAAACCCTAATGTGACCGAATTGGAAAATTCGAAACCTAAGCAATTCTAGACCATTTAAGCTCAAACCAAATCTAGAATCACATTCATCGGAGCTCAAGTAGAAGAAAGAGACCAGCTGTGTCAATAATGGTGGCCGGAATCAGCGTGAACGACGGTGGAAGGAAATTCGACTTCCCGAGCTAGTTCCGGTCAAAACTCGACGGAATAGGGTGCTGCTGGTGGCGGAGAAGGCTGGGGAAGGAGGTGGCACACCGGACGGCACACCAACAGTGAGAAATCGACAGTTGCAGGCGTCGGACGGCGGTGAGGATGAAGATCGGGGAAGAAGATACACACGGGGGCAAAACGGTAATTTTTCCAAAAGTTTGATTTTTAATGTATTATATGTATATATATATACTTTATACTATATATTAAAATAATATTAAATTACACACATTAAATATACACCACACACATATAATTTAATATTTTAATAATTTATACTAAATAAAAATAATTAAATAACAATAAAACTAATAAATAATTAATAAAATATTAGAGTAATATTAAACCTTAATTAAATAAATATATACACACATAGGCCTTATTTAGTATTTTAAAAATACGTATGAGTTCATGCAAGTCCGAAAATATATTTAAAATAATTAATAATAAATTATTTACGTGAAAATTTCCCCGAAAATGAAAGTCCCGGGAAAATTTTACGTAAAGCACTGTAAATAATACACAGTAATTAAAATAGATTTTAAATGCATATCAACTCGTAAAAATATCGTAAGATATATACAAAAATTATTAACACTGCATATCCTGATACAGTGTAAAAATATTTAAAAACACGGGATATTACAAAAACGTTTAATTAAATTCATGAAGGATCCATAGAACCCTAATAATAACAACCTCAACAACCCCATCATCACTCTAGCCATGCAAGCTCACTTAATTCCAAATAGAACACTTATTCCAATCTAGACAGCAGACTGGCCCCGAGACACTAAGTCGACCAAGCTCCAGTAGTCTGGCTGTCAGTGTGATTGGCCCCGAGACACTTGGTCAACCGAGCTCCAGCAATCACACTATCTATCACCTTACATCTCAATCAACCCAATAGATCATTCAATCCACTTATGGACAGTAGACTGGCCCCGAGACACTAAGTCAACCGAGCTCCAGCAGTTTGACTGTCAGTGTGATTGGCCCCCGCAATCACACTATCTAACATACCATTAATCTTAGTCAAATCAATTAAATCAATTATAATCACCCAAAATTAACTCTCACTCAACCCTATTCTTTCACACCGGTACGTACACGGCCCTAGTGTTGCCCACTAGGAAGCACGTTCTATTGATATCCTTCACTTAAATAAATCATTTATTCTAAAAATAATTAATGTGGAACGACATTCATAATAATAAAATCAACCATATATATATACCTAAAATATACCTAAATTACACCCAGTATATTTCTAGTGTATATATATATATATATATATATGTCAAATAAAATATGAAATAAACTAAAGATAAATCATTAATATGGTAAAAAAAACAATTTAAATGAGTAACAACAGCATAACATGCATTTTCTTAAAAATATACTTAAATATACAAAAGATATACCCTAAGTATATAAATCATTTAGTAAAACATTTATATATAAATATTCATTTAAATATGTGTTTAGGTTTAACATATATTCACAAATATACTAAAAATAAACCTAATTATCTGGCATGCATATATCAAAAATAAACCCTAAATATACCACTAATGTGTTAGGTTTAATTTAATAATAAAACATGTATTTATTTGGAAACAAATTAAAATATACCAAAAATAAACTTAAAAATAATTTAAGTGTAGGTTTATAATATAGCATGCAATTATTTAAGAATAAACCTAAATTATACTAATCATTTAATAAAATAATTATGGTTCGATGCATATTTAAATCATGTATAAATATTAAATTATAACAAACATAAACCTAAATATCTAACATACATATATCAAAAATAAACTCTAAGTATACCAGTGATATATTAAATGTATATAGAAAATATTCAAACATTTATATATCAAGATATACTAAAAATAAACTGAAAATATACCAAATCATATTATAATTAAATTACTATTTAAACATATAATGAAAATAAAAATCCTAAGTCATGCATCCTATATGCAATGCATATATATACAGTATAATAACTCACATGTTAGCGCTCCACGAGACAAACTCGACAGGCCTGATCCATTAGGTCTCGGTCTTGGCGCAGCTAGACAAACAAATGACAACATGAATCAGAATAAATTTAATGAAAATTCTAAAGACTCGATCTAGAATTTTAGATACAAAATTAGAATAGGGATTTGACTGGATATCACGTTTTACGATAATTCTACCGAAAATCCGGCAGAACCTCTCCTGTAAAACGAACATCTCTCTACTCAAAGAGTAGAGCTGATCCTGCAAAGAAAACACACTTCGGAATAACACCAAATTCACAACCACAATCCCTCGATCAGACTCCAAACTACAATTTACCGACCGAGGTTCACAATTCACAGAATATACACAAAACACATTTAAATGTCATAAATACCAAAATAACCCTTGAATAATCAAAATATAGTAAATCAGATATTTAAAATACTGAAAATAATTATTTCACTGATAATTATAATAAAAATCCAAATTTTAATAAAATATTATTAAAATTCAACAAATTCTCAATAAATTCATAAAAATCAACTAAAATACATTTTATAAATCCAAATTACATAATTAACCCTAAAACATACTAAAAATCAATAAAAACCCATTTATTTAGAAAAACAGTATATTATATATAATTTGAAAATAATTTACGAAAAATAGTTTTAATTAGTTAAAAATACTAAAAATTTTCAGAAATCATTTTTATAGCTAAAATAATTATTAAAACCAATTTAATTATATTTTTAGCCAATTTAGTGTAAAATTACCAAAATACCCCTATATATATATTCACTATAAATGTTCAAAAATTCACCAAAAATTATATAATTACTCAAAAATTAATTTCTCAACATATAATTCAATAATATCAATAAATATACTCAATTTACCAATTTATTTCAATTAAACACATAATTAACCCTATTTTTCAAAATTACATAAACTTAATAAATTCCAAATAAATATATAAAAATTCACAAAAATTACAAATAAATTTCTATGATTCATTTCAACACATATAATCACCATAAAACACAATTTCATAATTTAATTAATTAATTTTCGAAAATTAGAAAATATTAATAAAATAATCAAAAATTCACAAAAATTAAAATAAATTCCAAAAATTCTAAAAAAATTACAACATTTAGATTAAGATTCCAGGAACAAAGTTTGTGACAGAATTTTTCATGAATCAGCCAAATTGAAGCTAAAAAAAATTCGAAACCCAAAATGGCTGAATTGAAGAAATTGAAACCTAAGCAATTCTATACCAAATCAAGTGAAACTGTCACGACCCAAAACAGGGGCCATGACCGGCGCTAGGGAACGGGAATTCTTTCGAATCCGGAACCCGTAGCAAGCCTAAAAATAAAATAAATATGCAATAATAACCATAAAAATATAATATGCAGCGGAAAATAAAATCATAAATATTACAATATCATCCATATCAACTGGATTCAATTCAAAACTCATCACATCACATATATAATCTCATAAATGTATAATCTTTATACAAATCCAGTTTTACTATAATACATCTCTTTAAAACAAATACTTTAATTCACAACTACTGAAAATCACAACTACTGCAGTGTCTAGATAAAATAAATAAGACTCAAATATACAATTTACATAAAGAAGCCGGGGCGAAAGAAATCCGGCGTATTGACCTGCTACTGAGGTCTGAGGAAGTTGACTCTCCTGAAAAATAGTCAACGGAGGGGAGTCAGACCTCACTGAGTGAATTACTATAATATATATACATACACACTAAGTGATAATGCATACAGTCAACAATATATATATAATATGTATATATACAGGCAATTGCACACAGATGCAATAAAAATCATTTTATATATTTTATCTGAAAAACCTCTTTTATGAAGGATCATATAGAACCCTAAAATATCGCAACCTCAGAAAATAGTGTTAAACAACACTCTAGCCATACAGGCTCACTGATTCCAAATATATCCACTTAATCCATTTGGATAGTAGACTGGCCCCGAGACACTAAGTCAACCGAGCTCCAGCAGTCTGACTGCCAGTGTGATTGGCCCCGAGACACTTGGTCAACCGAGCTCCAGCAATCACACCCAAACCACATCTCACACATATCAATAATCATAATCAAATCAATATCCACAAATAGTTAGTAATATAGCCTAAAGCTATAGGCGTACCGGTACGTACTCGGTCCTAGTGCTGCCCACTAGGTAGCACGTTCTATTGATATCCTTCATTAATAAATAATAAAACATTCATTCACAAATACATGATGCATGAATTTAAATAAATCAACAATATAAACCATATATATATCGAAAATATACCAAACATAAACCAGGTATATTTTGAGTATATATATGTCAAATAAATCCAATTAAATCATGAATTAAACTAAAAATATATTTAAAAACATTTTAAATATATTTTATTAATAAAACATGTATATAATTTATTATATACCAAAAATATACTTGAATATAAATCATATTATTTATGCATATTTAGTCCAAATAAACACATGCATTTTCTAAATCATGCATCCTAAGCATATATATATAATATAGTAACTCACCTAATCCGCTCCACGAGACGGGTCCGACGGGCCTGGTCCACTAACCCTCGGTCTCGGCGCAACTAAACAAGAAATAATTAATCGACATCAGAATAACCCTAACAGAAATCCTAGAATTAAATCTAGAGTATTCAACACAGAATCGGAAATTATGGTTCGACTGGATATCACGTTTTACGAGAATTCTACCCGGAAATTCGGCAGAACTCCCCTGTAAAACGAACATCTCTCTACTCAAAAGAGTAGAGCCAACCCTGCAAAGAAAATACACTTCAAAAATAAACACCACAATCAATCACAACCCCTCGGTCGGACTCCAGACTACAATCTGTCGACCGGGGTCCACAAACACAGAATATATATTCAAATATACCAAAAATATCCTTAAATCATAAAAATACATTTCATACGTAGAAATTACATAATAAATCTTGAAACACTGTAAAAACCGATTAAAACTCATTTTATTAGAAAAACCGTATATTATATATATAATTGAAAATAATTCCCGGAAAATAGTTTTAATTAGTTAAAAATACTAGATATTTTGTAGAAATCATTTTTATACCTTAAATAAATATAAAACCAATTAAATTACATTTTTAGACAATTAGGGTAAAATTACCAAAATACCCCTATATATATATATATACCTAAATTACTTCAAAAATTCACCAAAAATCATACAATTATCCAAAATTAATTTTCTCAACATATTTATCAATAATATCAATAATTAAAACTCAATTAACCAATTAAATTCAATTTAAAACACAATTAACTTAATTTTACAAAATCACATAAACTTCAATAATTAAAAATAAATACTTAGAAATTCATAAAAAATTCCAAATAAATTTCTATAATTCATTTCAACACCTAATTCAACCATTAAACTCCAATTTCATAATTTAAATAATTAATTCCGAAAATTAGAAAATAATATTAAAATATTCAAAAATACCCAAAAATCCAAACAACCTCCAAAAATTCTGTAAAAATTCATACATGAAGATTAAGCTACCAGGAACAACATTTGTGAAGGAATTTTCCATGAATCATCCAAATCGAAGCTCAAAAAAATCGAAAACCCAAAGAGGCCGAAATTTTCAAATCGAAACCTAAGCAATTCTAGACCATTTTAGCTCAAACCAAAGCTAGAATAACACTCACCGGAGCTCAAGGAGAAGAAAGAGACCGGCGGTGTCCGAAAACGGTGGCCGGAGGAGGGAGAAACGGCGGTGAGGAAATGGTGGTCGGCGTCGGGCGCGGGAGAGAAAGAAGAAAAAGAAGAAAAAGAAAAAGAAAGAAAAGGAAGAAAAAGAAAAAGAAAAAGAAAGAAAAAGGAAAAGAAAAAAAAAGAAAAAAAAATAAATTAAAATAATTAAATATTAATAAATAATTAATAATAAAATAATAAATTTTAATAATTTAATAATAAATAAAATAATCAAATAATAATAAATAAATAATAAAATATTAGGGTAATAATAAACCCCTAATTAAATAAATATACACACACAGGCTTTATTTAATAATTTAAAAATATGTATGAGTTCATGCAAACCCGTAAATACATTTAAAATAATTAATAATACATTGTTTACGTGGAAATTTCCCCGAAAATGAAAGTCCCGGGAAAATTTTACGTAAAATACTGAAAATAATAGACAGTAATTAATATAGGTTTAAAATACATATCAACTCATAAAAATATCGTATAATGCATAAAAATTATTGACACTGTATATCCCGGTACAGTGTAAAAATATTTAAAAAAAACACGGGATATTACAGTCTTCCCCCCCCTTACAAGAATTCGTCCCCGAATTCTAAAAACAAGATTACAGAATCATGAAGGAAAGAGATACGGGTAAGAAGCTCGCATCTCAGCTTCAGTCTCCCACGTATGCTCTTCAACTCTGTCGCTACGCCACAAAACCTTGACCATCGGAATCTGCTTCGATCGCAACTGTCGAACTTGAAAATCTACGATCACCACAGGTTCTTCCACAAACGTCAAATCTTCACTCACTTCCACACTGTCAGGTTGCAACACATGTGAAGGATCTGAGATATACTTCCTCAACATCGAGATATGAAATACTGGATGCACCTGTGACATACTCGGAGGCAAATCCAACCGATATGCAATAGTGCCAATTCTCTCCAGAATCTCAAAACGGTCCAATGTATCTCGGTGCTAACTTACCCTTCCTGCCCAAATCTCATCACACCCTTCATCGGAGATACTTTCAGAAAAACGAAATCTCCAACCTGAAACTCCACATCTCTGCGCCTAGGATCCGCATAACTCTTCTGTCTACTAACTGCGGTCTCTAATCTACGCTTGATCATGGCGACTTTCTCTGCAGCATCTTGAACCATCTCTGGTCCAGTCAAAGCTCTCTCACCAATCTCATCCCAACACAACGGGGATCTACACTTCCTTCCATACAACGCCTCATATGGTGCCATGCCAATACTGCTATGGTAGCTGTTATTATATGCAAACTCAACAAGCGACAAATGATCATCCCAGCTACCTCTCAAATCCAAGACACACATCCTCAACATATCTTCCAGTGTCTGGATCGTCCTCTCAGACTGACCATCTGTCTGAGGATGAAAAGCAGTACTGAAATCCAACCTAGTGCCCATCGCTTCTTGCAACTTCTGCCAAAAACGAGAAGTAAACACCGAACCTCTGTCTGACACAATGGACACAGGTACTCCATGAAGGCATACAATATGCTTCACGTACAACTTCGCCAAGCTAGCAACTGAATATGTGGCTTTCACAGGCAAGAAATGTGCAGACTTCGTCAATCTGTCTACAATCACCCAGATGGAATCGTATCCATCCTTCGAACGAGGTAAACCAACCACAAAATCCATAGCTATCCTTTCCCATTTCCACTCGGGAATAGGAAGAGGCTGAAGCTTCCCAGAAGGCTTCTGATGTTCGGCTTTCACTTGTTGACACGTCAAGCACTTAGCAACATAATCAGCAACATCCTTCTTCAATCCATCCCACCAGTATAGATCTCTGATACTGTGGTACATCTTAGTAACACCAGGATGAACGCTGTAAGCTGTAGAATGTGCTTCCTCTAGGATCTCTTCTCTCAAATCATCCACATCAGGAACACACAATCTACCACTGATCCACAACACACCATCATCATCGAGTGTGAAATCAGTGAACTTCCCTGCTCTGACATTCTCTGCAAGCTCTTCCAGAATAGGATCTCGGCTCTGAGCTGCTTTAATCCTATCCCTTAGCACAGATCGTACTTTAAACTGAGCTAACAGTCCACCTGATCTACTAATCTTCATCATCAGACCTTGATCCACCATCAGATGCAACTCCCTGGATCAATGGTCTCCTCTCCACACCGATGTGAGCAAGACTACCTGAGGACTTCCTACTCAAGGCATCTGCTACCACATTAGCTTTACTCGGATGGTAAAGAATCTCACAATCATAATCCTTCAACAATTCCAACCATCTTCTCTGCCTCAGATTCAAATCTCGCTGTTGGAAAATGTACTTTAGGCTCTTGTGATCAGTAAATATCTCACAAGTCACCCCGTACAGATAATGTCTCCAAATCTTCAAAGCAAAGATCACTGCAGCCATCTCTAGATCATGTGTAGGATAGTTCTGCTCATGCTTCTTCAACTGCCTCGAAGCATAGGCTATCACCCTTCCATTCTGCATCAACACACAACCAAAACCAATTCTAGAGGCATCACAGTAAACTGTGAACTTATCCACACTATTAGGCAAAGCTAATACTGGCGCTGTGGTCAACTTCTCCTTCAACAATTGAAAAACTGTTCTCACAAGCTTCTGACCACTCGAATCTAACAATTCTTCTGAGTTAAGCGAGTCATAGGGGCTGCTATCCTGGAAAAATCTTGCACAAACCGCCTATAATACCCAGCTAAACCCAGAAAACTCCGAATCTCCGTAACAGAAGTAGGTCTAGGCCACTCAGATACTGCCTCAACCTTCTGTGGATCAACCTGAATACCTTCTTTAGACACTACGTGTCCAAGAAAAGAAACACTCTCCATCCAGAAATCACACTTCGAGAATTTAGCATAAAGCTGATGATCTCTCAGTGTCTGTAGTACAATCCTCAAGTGATATACGTGCTCTTCCATACTCCTCGAATATACAGTATATCATCAATGAAGACTACCACAAACTGATCCACATACGGTCGGAATACTCTGTTCATCAGGTCCATAAAAGCTGCTGGTGCATTAGTCAAACCAAAAGACATCACCAGAAACTCATAATGACCATATGAGTGCGGAATGCTGTCTTAGGAATATCAGCTTCACTGATCCGCAGCTGATGATAACCCGACCTCAAGTCAACCTTAGAAAAGAATTGTGCACCCTGGAGCTGATCAAACAAATCATCTATCCTCGGGAGAGGATACTTGTTCTTCACTGTCACCTTATTAAGCTCTCTGTAGTCAATGCACAGTCTCAGGGTACCATCCTTCTTCTTCACAAACAAGACTGGTGCACCCCAAGGGGAAACACTAGGTCTAACGAAGCCTTTATCCAACAACTCTTGCAACTGCTCCTTCAACTCTCTCAACTCTGTAGGAGCCATATGATAGGGTGGCATAGATATAGGAGTAATACCTGGAACCACATCTATACAGAACTCAATCTCTCTATGAGGTGGTAAACCTGGCAACTCCTCGGGAAAAACATCAGGAAACTCACAAGCAACAGGAACATCTGTGAGTGATAACTTCTCCACTGACGTATCCCTAACCAATGCCAAAAACCCCTGACAACCTTTCCTCAACAACTTCCTAGCTGAAATAACAGAAATAAGATTCTGAGGTGCTAAACTCCTGTCACCAACAAACTTAAATTCTACTTCACCAGGAATTCTGAAAATCACCTCCTTATTCCTGTAATCAACCACGACATAATGCTGGGATAACCAATCCATTCCCAAAATAACATCAAACTCCATCACATCCAACAAAATCAAATCAGCGGGTAATTCTCTATCTCCCACGAGAACTGGACAACCAGAAAGAACAATATCGGCGTCCAAAGAATCACTCAGAGGAGTGGCAACAGACAAAGGAAAAGCATCCTCGAAGCTTGCCAACAAGATTTAGAAGCAAAAATGGGAGAAACAAATGAATGCGTGGCACCCGGATCAAACAAAACCCATGCATCCAGGTAACAAACAGAAAGAATACCTGCCACGACTGCATTAGATGCTGAGCATCCTGCTGAGTCAGATGAAAAACTCTGGCCTGGCCTCGACCTCCCTGCTGACTGGTAGAAGCCTGGCCAACACCTCTGGTACCTCCTCTCGTACCTCTACCACGACTCTGCTGTGGAACAAACTGAGTAGAACTCTGATGCTGAGCTGGTGGTAACTGAAATGGCACGGGTGCTGCACTAGCAATCGACTGCTGTGGGAATCGTGGAATCTGCTGCTGCTGATACCCCGGAATAAGGACACGATCTGGCAAATGTCCTGTCCGCCCCGCATCTGAAGCATGTCAGTGGTGTCAGATAACACGGTCCCCTGATGGACTCTACCACAAGTCTGACAAACACTGGCCGCTGATCCAGAACTACGACCACTGCTGCTGCTCGATAGCACCTGACCCAAATCTGAATGATCTACGCTGACCTCCACGACCATGTCTACTGCTCCGATGCACTCGCTGCTGCTGTCTCTGACTCTGCTAAGTCGAACCTCGCTGCTGACTACTCGAACCAACATGAAAACTCGAATACGGAGTAGCCTGCAATCCACTCGACTGAACTCCCAACTGGTAATAATCAGGCATCGCTCCCTGCCTAACTAAACCTCAGCTCAATCTCCTTAGCTAGCTCAATCACCGACTCCAGAGTAAGACCTGCTGTAGGCATACCAGCAAAAGCTGAACCCAAACCAGTAACATAGGTTAGTAACAGCGAAATACTGATCTCGCATCAGATCCTCAGCATATCTACCCAACCGAAGAAACTCTCGGGTATACTCCTCTACAGATCGATCTCCACGAGAAATACTAGTCAATCGAAGACGATAGCTCAAACGAAGAGGCTCTGGACAAAATCTCCTCATGAATCGCTCTCGAAACTGAGCCCATGTCATCGTCATCATTATAAGGCTGGATCATCTGAATGAACCAATCCAAGGCTGGTCCCTCGACAGACAACTCAACGATCATGATCCTCTGGTACTCGGTATGAGCAGTCCGAGTCCTAGTCTCAATCGCATGCAGAAAATCTAAAGGATCAGAAGTACCATCAAAAGCAATCCTGCCAACTCTGGCATAGAACAAAGCTGCCTCAGGGTCAGACATACCCTGCTGATAGGCAGGCTGAACAGGCTGAACAATTGGAGGAACAGGAACATCAAACTCAGGCTCAACAGGCTCCTCGTCCTGTAACTCTCTCTGCCTACGGCGACCTGCCGCTCCTCGAGGTCTACCCCTGCCACGACCTCTACGTCTAACTGGCTGCTCAGGAGGTAAAACCTCATCCTGAAAAGACTCATCATCCTCGGCCTCAACGACCGGTGGAGCGACACGCGTCCGCCCTCCTCATTCTGAAAAGACAAACGGGAAAAATTCAGACAAAACAGACAACAGAGGAATAACGCTAAAAACTACAGCAAGGAATACTCATCAAGACATACTCGAACCTAATACACTGCAGTAGTCCAACAGAAAACACAACTTTAAAACTAGGGCCACAACTCACATAACTAAGCCCTGACACAGAACTCCACTCTGATACGAACTTCGCTCTGATACCAACTTTGTCACGACCCAAAACAGGGGCCATGACCGGCGCTAGGGAACGGGAATTCTTTCGAATCCGGAACCCGTAGCAAGCCTAAAAATAAAATAAATATGCAATAATAACCATAAAAATATAATATGCAGCGGAAAATAAAATCATAAATATTACAATATCATCCATATCAACTGGATTCAATTCAAAACTCATCACATCACATATATAATCTCATAAATGTATAATCTTTATACAAATCCAGTTTTACTATAATACATCTCTTTAAAACAAATACTTTAATTCACAACTACTGAAAATCATAACTACTGCAGTGTCTAGATAAAATAAATAAGACTCAATTATACAATTTACATAAAGAAGCCGGGGCGGAAGAAATCCGCGTATTGACCTGCTACTGAGGTCTGAGGAAGTTGACTCTCCTGAAAATAGTCAACGGAGGGGAGTCAGACCTCACTGAGTGAATTACTATAATATATATACATACACACTAAGTGATAATGCATACAGTCAACAGTAGTATATATAATATGTATATATACAGGCAATTGCACACAGATGCAATAAAAATCATTTTATATATTTTATCTGAAAACCTCTTTTATGAAGGATCATATAGAACCCTAAAATATCGCAACCTCAGAAAATAGTGTTAAACAACACTCTAGCCATACAGGCTCACTGATTCCAAATATATCCACTTAATCCATTTGGACAGTAGACTGGCCCCGAGACACTAAGTCAACCGAGCTCCAGCAGTCTGACTGCCAGTGTGATTGGCCCCGAGACACTTGGTCAACCGAGCTCCAGCAATCACACCCAAACCACATCTCACACATATCAATAATCATAATCAAATCAATATCCACAAATAGTTAGTAATATAGCCTAAAGCTATAGGCGTACCGGTACGTACTCGGTCCTAGTGCTGCCCACTAGGTAGCACGTTCTATTGATATCCTTCATTAATAAATAATAAAACATTCATTCACAAATACATGATGCATGAATTTAAATAAATCAACAATATAAACCATATATATATCGAAAATATACCAAACATAAACCAGGTATATTTTGAGTATATATATGTCAAATAAATCCAATTAAATCATGAATTAAACTAAAAATATATTTAAAAACATTTTAAATATATTTTATTAATAAAACATGTATATAATTTATTATATACCAAAAATATACTTGAATATAAATCATATTTATTTATGCATATTTAGTCAAATAAAACATGCATTTTCTAAATCATGCATCCTAAGCATATATATATAATATAGTAACTCACCTAATCCGCTCCACGAGACGGGTCCGACGGGCCTGGTCCACTAACCCTCGGTCTCGGCGCAACTAAACAAGAAATAATTAATCGACATCAGAATAACCCTAACAGAAATCCTAGAATTAAATCTAGAGTATTCAACACAGAATCGGAAATTATGGTTCGACTGGATATCACATTTTACGAGAATTCTACCGGAAATTCGGCAGAACCTCCCCTGTAAAACGGACATCTCTCTACTCAAAAGAGTAGAGCCAACCCTGCAAAGAAAATACACTTCAAAAATAAACACCAATCAATCACAACCCCTCGGTCGGACTCCAGACTACAATCTGTCGACCGGGGTCCACAAACACAGAATATATATTCAAATATACCAAAAATATCTTAAATCATAAAAATACATTTCATACGTAGAAATTACATAATAAATCTTGAAACACTGTAAAAACCGATTAAAACTCATTTTATTAGAAAAACCGTATATTATAAATATAATTGAAAATAATTCCCGGAAAATAGTTTTAATTAGTTAAAAATACTAGATATTTTGTAGAAATCATTTTATACCTTAAATAAATATTAAAACCAAATAAATTACATTTTTAGACAATTAGGGTAAAATTACCAAAATACCCCTATATATATATATATATACCTAAATTACTTCAAAAATTCACCAAAATCATACAATTATCCAAAATTAATTTTCTCAACATATTTATCAATAATATCAATAATTAAACTCAATTAACCAATTAAATTCAATTTAAAACACAATTAACTTAATTTTACAAAATCACATAAACTTCAATAATTAAAAATAAATACTTAGAAATTCATAAAAATTCCAAATAAATTTCTATAATTCTTTCAACACCTAATTCAACCATAAACTCCAATTTCATAATTTAAATAATTAATTTCCGAAAATTAGAAAAATAATATTAAAATATTCAAAAATACCCAAAAATCCAAACAACCTCCAAAATTCTGTAAAAATTCATACATGAAGATTAAGCTACCAGGAACAACATTTGTGAAGGAATTTTCCATGAATCATCCAAATCGAAGCTCAAAAAAATCGAAAACCCAAAGAGGCCGAAATTTTCAAATCGAAACCTAAGCAATTCTAGACCATTTTAGCTCAAAACCAAAGCTAGAATAACACTCACCGGAGCTCAAGGAGAAGAAAGAGACCGGCGGTGTCGAAAACGGTGGCCGGAGGAGGGAGAAACGGCGGTGAGGAAATGGTGGTCGGCGTCGGGCGCGGGAGAGAAAGAAGAAAAAGAAGAAAAGAAAAAGAAAGAAAAGGAAAGAAAAAGAAAAAGAAAAAGAAAGAAAAAGGAAAAGAAAAAAAAGAAAAAAAAAAATTAAAATTAAAAATAATTAAATAATTAATAATAAATAATAAAAATTAATAAATTTATAATTAATAATAAATAAAATAATCAAATAATAATAAATAAATAATAAAATATTAGGGTAATAATAAACCCTAATTAAATAAATATACACACACAGGCTTTATTTAATAATTTAAAAATATGTATGAGTTCATGCAAACCCGTAAATACATTTAAAATAATTAATAATACATTGTTTACGTGGAAATTTCCCCGAAAATGAAAGTCCCGGGAAAATTTTACGTAAAATACTGAAAATAATAGACAGTAATTAAAATAGGTTTAAAATACATATCAACTCATAAAAATATCGTATAATGCATAAAAATTATTGACACTGTATATCGCGATACAGTGTAAAAATATTTAAAAAAAACACGGGATATTACAGAAACAAAGCTTGGAATCACACTCACCAGAGCTCAAGGAGAAGATAGAGACTGATGGTATCAAATTTGGTGGCCGGAAATGGCTTGATCGGAGCTAAGTCGATTTTCGGCTTCTTGTGAAAAATCGGTCAAAACTCGCCAGAAAAGAGTGTTTCAGGTGGTGGAAATGGCTGGAGGTGGAGGAGTAAGGCTGAGGGGCATAGTGACAGCAAGAAAATCAGCTTGAAAATGGCTGAAAATGGAAGAAATGGCGTTGGGAAGAAGAAGGTGCAGGGAGGGGCAAAACTGTAATTTCTGCAAACTTTGATTTTTGTTATAAAATAATGTATATATGTATATATATATATGTCCACCTTATATTATAGTAATATATATATTCCCACACGCAAATAATAGTCACCACACAAATATTTTAATATATTTAATAATTTATACACTAAAATTAATTAATTAATTAATACAAAAAAATTAAATAATAAAATTAAGGAAATTAATTAAGCTCTAATTAATTAAATAAATACACATATATACATTTTATTTAGCACTTAAAAATTATGTATGAGTTCATGCAAATTCGTAAAACTAGTTAAAATAATTAATATTAAATTATTTACGTGTCAATTTCCCCGAAAATACAATTCCCGGAAAAATTTTACGTAAAGTACTTAAAATAATATAAAATAATTAAAATTAGCTTTAAACAAATAACAACTCTTAAAATGTCATAAATATATACAAAAATTATTAACATTGCATATCCCAATGCAGTATAAAAATATTTAAAAACTCGGGATATTACACTTTCCTTCCCTCTTTCTTTCCTTCCTCTCCCCCTTTTCTTTCCCTTTTCCCTTCTTCTTCCTCTCCTTGCTATGTTTGCAGAAACGCACAGTGCCACAGCCGATCGCTGCTTCCCAGCTCGTCGTCACACTACCTTCTCCTCCTCGCTTCTTCTTTCCTTCTCGCCACCTCCTCCTCTTTCCCTCTCAGCACTGACACCACCCAAGGCATGCCAGCGACAGTGGATG
This sequence comes from Mallotus nudiflorus, assembly GCA_947683625.1. NCBI lineage: Eukaryota > Viridiplantae > Streptophyta > Magnoliopsida > Malpighiales > Euphorbiaceae > Mallotus > Mallotus nudiflorus. The sequence continues at coordinate 40,349 of CANTUR010001032.1, forward strand.
TGATTGGTGTCAATCAGAAGCTCTTTCCTTGGGCTTCGTTTCCCTAAGGTAATTCACCATATTAACATTGAATTAAGCTTCAATTTTATCAAATTCATTATAGAGTTCATATTGTATTTTTTTGATTTTGAGTTCAATTGGTTTGAATTATGTGAAATTGACTTTAGATTAGTTAAATTGGAGTTGTAATCTTTTCAAAAATATGCTTAAAATCAAATTTGGAGATAGTTAAATTTTGAGCACTATTTCGGGCTCGGGCACTGTTCATAGGACTGTCCCAGCTCGGAAAATGCTTTTAATTTTTAATAAATTCTTCTAGTTATTTTAAGCATATTTTTTTAATAAATTATATTGAAATTGTGTTCCGATTATTTATTATGAATTTTCAAAAATTTATGTAAAAATTGAATTTTTGGAAAAATTAGTATAAATTAGTAAATTTTTTATTTTAATTGAAATGATTGTTAATTAGTATGTTTTAGATTAATTCAGAGTAATAAATAATGTTAAAATAATTTTTACGAATTATTTACTATTTTTATCTAATTAATAATAATTTCCGAAATTATACTTAAATAATAGCTTATTTATTATTTTTATCATTAAAATGGATTTTTAGCTGTTTTTATTATATAATTGAGTAATTTAAATAATTAATTGTAATTTATGTTATTTATTTTTGAATATTTGAAAAATGGAATTTTTACTAATATTATTTAATTCTATTTGAGATTTTATTAATTAATTTGAAAATAAATTATCTTTAATGTTTTTATTATTCAAATAAATTGTATTATGGTATTTTATTGATTTTTATGGATTTTAGTGATTTTTAATATTTATTATTAAATTATTGATTTTGTGTATTTTGATTCTCGATTGGGCAAATTGTGCAGTTTGAGAGCTCAACCCAAGAAGTTGAGCATATGTGAATATTGAATTGTGTTTGCTTGCAAGATCAACTCTACTTTTAGTATAGAGACATCCATTTTATAGAGGAGACTTAGCCGAATTTTTGATAGAATTCTCGTAAAACGTGACATCAGGTCGATCCTAAATTTTTAATTTTTGGTCGAGTCTTGTCCTAGATTGAGTCATTCTTTAGAATTTCTAGAAGTATAAAATTAGGATTTCGATTCTAATATTATTATTTATTTATTTTCTATAATTACACCGAGATCGAGGTCTACCGAACCAGACTAGTCTAGTCTCTTTAGAGGAGCGCACAACTATGAGTTATTATTATATATATGCATTGCACGTAAAATAAATATTTGTGAGCATCCATATTTTAATAATGTAAATTTAAGTATGATTTTTTTTATTAAATGTTTATATTTATGTTTTTGTATATATTTTGTATATTGCTTTGAAAATGGATGCTACCATGTTTAAATTATGTATTTCATTATTTTTAATAATTATAAGAAATATTTGAAAGATAATAGTAGAATGTGTTACCTAGTGGGCTACATTAAGACTGCATGCGCACCATTGCGTTAGATTTTTAGGATTTATATTACGAAATTATTGATGTGAGACTTGATTAATTGATCGTTGAGGTTTGCTATGAGAGAGTGGTGTGATTGTGGGAGCTCGATTGACCTGGTGTCTCAGGGCCAATCATGCCGACAATGAGACTGCAGGAGCTCAGTTAACCTAGTGTCTCGGGGCCAATCTATTGTCCAAAAATGGAAAAGAGAAATATTTTAGAATTAAGTGAGCCTGTTGGCTAGTGAGGTTCAGTGATCGAGGTTGCGAAATATTTTAGAGTTCTGCTCTGATCCTTCACCTAAGTACTTTTTTGCATTAATTATTATATAAAAAAATGAATTTTTCCATTTGTATGAAATGCATGTATATTTACATAAATAAATATATGTTATTATACTGATGTTTAATTGTATATGACTTTAAGTTGCATGTATATATATTATAATAATTCACTCAGTGAGGTTTGACTCTCCTCAATTTTTTTCAGGATCTTTTACTCCAGACCTCCTCCATAGTACTCTTTACTGAACTCTTTCCTCTCCACCTGATTTATGTAAATGTTGAACTGTCATTTTCTTGTATTTTAGCATTGCAGTAGTATTGCTTTAGTATTGTAATATTGTGTTGTACTAATCAGAAACCCTGTATTCGAATCTTGTATGAAGATATTTCTATTATGTTATGATATAAAGATTTATTTTATATTAATTAAAGTTTTAATTTTATGTATTTTTTTATTCTTATTGTTTGTGTTTTTATTTTATGGCTTGCTACGGTTTCTGGATTCAAAAAAAATTCTCATTTCCTAGCACTGGTCATGACTCTCCGGTTGGGTCGTGACAATATAGGAAATGGCAAGAAGGTTAAAGTTAAGGCAATAGGGAAATTTAGATTACTGTTAAAAATTGGATCTCATTTGGATATTAATGAGACATTTATTGTATCATCTTTTAGACGAAATTTGATTTCCATTTCTGTTTTAGACAAATAAGGTTATTCTTGTCTATTTAGGAATGTAAAATTCAGTTTGTTTCATGATTCAAATTCGGTTGGTTCTGGTTCTTTGTCAGGTTATAATAATGTTTATTCGCTTGATACCAATGCCTTATTTAATGAAACCCTGTAAGCTAGCACACGAGGTGTAAAGAGAAAATTAATTGATGAGAATTCGGCTGCATTATGGCATAAAAATTAGGACATATCTCCAAACAAAGAATAAAAAGACTTATGTCAAATGAAATTCTCAACCTCTTGGACTTTATAAATTTTGATTTATATGTTAACTGTATTAAGGGGAAACAAAATAATAAAATGAGATTTGAAGCCAATAAGACTTTAGACGTCTTAAAACTTATACATACAAATATTTATGGGTTATTTCCTATAATTTCTTAGAATGGTCAACAATAATTTATAACGTTCATAGACAATTTTTCTAGATATGGCTATATATATCTCATTAATGAAAAGTCATAGTTACTGGATGTGTTCAAAAGCTATAAATCTAAGGTTGAAAGTCAACTCAGGAAAAGGATTAAAAGTGTCGGATATGACCATGGTGGTGAATATTATGGTAGATATGATGGTTTAGGTGAACAATGTCCAAGACTATTTGCTAAATTTCTAGAGAAATGCAATATCGTCCCACAGTACACTATGCCAGGTTCGCCCGTAATGAATAGTATTACTGAAAGACGAAATAGGACACTTAAGGACATGGTGAGGAGTATGATTTCTTATTCTACCTTGCCAAAATCACTATAGGGAGAAGCACTTAAAGCTGCAGCATATATCCTTAATAAGGTTCCAACAAAAGTAACTGCTAAAACCCTTTATGAACTTTGGATTGGCAAAAAAGCCTAGTTTGAAGTATATGCATATTTAAGGATGTCCAACTGAGGCAAAGCCTTATAGATCTAATGAAAAGAAACTGGACTTAAGGACACTTATGTCACGACCCAAAACAAGGGCCATGACCGGCGCTAGGGAACGAGAATTCTTTCGAATCCGGAACCCGTAGCAAGCCTAAAAATAAAATAAAACATGCAATAATAACAATAACAATATTATATGCAGCGGAAATAAAAATCATAAATATAATAATAACATTTTCATCACTAGATTTAAATCAAATCTCATCTTATCACATATATATAAAATCTTTCAGTACAAATCCAGTTTCAATATAATACATCTCTTTAAATAAAATATATGAAATCCCATATTTTAATTCATAACTACTGCAGTGTCTAGATTATAAAAATAAGACTCAAGAAAATAATTTACATAAAGAAGCCGGGGCGGAAGAAATCCGGCGTATCGACCTGCTACTGAGGTCTGAAGATGTTGACTCTTCTGAAAAATAGTCAACGGAGGGGAGTCAGACCTCACTAAGTGAATTACTATAATATATATACATACACACTAAATGATAATGCATACAGTCAACAGTATATATCTAATATATATATACAGGAAATTACACACAGATGCAATAAAATCATTTTTATATGTTTTGTCTGAAAATCATCTTTTATGAAGGATCAAATAGAACCCTAGAATATCGCAACCTCAGAAATAGTGTTAGACAACACTCTAGCCATACAGACTCACTTATTTCAAAATATATCCACTTAATCCATTTAGACAGTAGACTGGCCCCGAGACACTAAGTCAACCGAGCTCCAGCAGTCTGACTGCCAGTGTGATTGGCCCCGAGACACTTGGTCAACCGAGCTCCAGCAATCACACCCAAATCACATCTCACACATCAAATAATCATAGCCAATCAATATCCACAAATAAGTTAGTAATATAGCCTAAATACTATAGGCGTACCGATACGTACTCGGTCCTAGTGCTGCCCACTAGGTAGCACGTTCTATCGATATCCTTCATTAATAAATATAAAACATTCATTCACAATTAAATGATGCATGAATTTAATTGAAATAACAATATAAACCATATATATACCGGAAATATACCAAAAGTAAACCAGGTATATTTCAAGTATATATATGTCAAATGAATTCAATCAAATTATAACTTAAGCTAGAAATATATTTAAAAACATTTTAAATATATTTTATTTACAAAACATGCATATAATTTAATATATACCAAAAATAAACCAAAAATATACTTAAATACAAATCATATTATTTATGCATTTTAATCGAAATAAAATATATATTTCTAAATCATGCATCCTAAGCATATATATATAGTATAGTAACTCACAAATTAGTGCGCTCCACGAGACGGGTCCAACGGGCCTGGTCCACTAGCCCTTGGTCTCGACACAACTAAATAAGCAAATAATGACAGACATTAGAATAAACCTAACAGAAATCCTAGAATTCGATCTAGAGTATTAAACACAGAATCGATATCAGGGTTCGACCGGATATCACGTTTTACGAGAATTCTACCGAAAATTTGGCAGAACCTCCCCTGTAAAACGGACATCTCTCTACTCAAAATAATAGAGCCGACCCTGCAAAGAAACACACTTCAAAATTCAAACACAAAACACACCCAAAACCCCTCGGTCGGACTCCAAACTACAATCTACCGACCGGGGTCCACAATCACAGAATAATTCAAGAAATACCAAAAATATCCTTATAACATAGAAATACATTTTATAAGTAGAAATTACATAATTAACCTTAAAACACTGTAAAAATCGATAAAAACTCATTTTATTAGAAAAACCGTATATTATATATATAATTGAAAATAATTTACGAAAAATAGTTTTAATTAGTTAAAAATACTAAATAATTTGTAGAAATCATTTTTATACCTTAAATAACTATTAAAACCAATTAAATTACATTTTTAGCCAATTTAGGATAAAATTACCAAAATACCCCTATATATATAAATATACTAAAATTACTTCAAAAATTCACCAAAAATAGTATAATTATCCAAAATTAATTTTCTCAAAATATTTATCAATAATATCAATAATTAAACTCAATTAACCAATTAATTTCAATTAAAAACATAATTAACCCTAATTTCCCAAAATTACATAAACTTTAATAATTCAAAATAAATACTTAGAAATTCATAAAAATTCCAAATAAATTCCTTTAATTCATTTAAACACCTAATTTAACCATAAAACACAATTTCATATTTTAAATAATTAATTTCCAAAAATTAGAAAATAATATTAAAATATTCAAAAATACCCAAAAATCCAAAAAATCTCCAAAAATTCCAAAAAAATTCATACATGTAGATTAAGCTACTAGGATCAACATTTGTGAAGGGAGTTTTCATGAATAAATCAATTAGAAGCTCAAAAAAATCAAAAACCCTAATGTGATCGAATTGGAAAAATCGAAACCTAAGCAATTCTAGACCATTTAAGTTCAAACCAAAGCTAGAATCACACTCATCGGAGCTCAAGGAGAAGAAAGAGACTGGCGGTGTCAAAAATGGTGGCCGGAATCGACGTGAACGACGGTGGCCAAAGTTTCGGCTTCCCGAGCTAGTTCCGGCCAAAACTCGATGGAATAGGGTGCTGCTGGCGGCGGAGAAGGCTGGGGAAGGTGGTGGCACACTGGACGGCACACCAACGGTGAGGAATAGGCAGTTGCAGGCGTCGGACGGCGGTGAGGATGAAGATCGGGGAAGAAGGAGTAGTCAGGGGCAAAAGTGTAATTTTTCCAAAAGTTTGATTTTTAATGTATTATATGTATATATATATATACTTTATACTATATATTAAAATAATATTAATTTACACACATTAAATATACACCACACACATATAATTTAATATTTTTAATAATTTATACTAAATAAAAATAATTAAATAACAATAAAACAAATAAATAATTAATAAAATATTAGGGTAATATTAAACCTTAATTAAATAAATATATACACACATAGGCCTTATTTAGTATTTTAAAAATACGTATGAGTTCATACAAGTCTGAAAATATATTTAGAATAATTAATAATAAATTATTTACGTGAAAATTTCCCCGAAAATGAAAGTCCCGGGAAAATTTTACGTAAAGCACTGTAAATAATACACAATAATTAAAATAGGTTTTAAATACATATCAACTCGTAAAAATATCATATATATATTCAAAATTTATTAACACTGCATATCCCGGTACAGTGTAAAAATATTGTAAAAACACGGGATATTACAGGTTAGTTGTTATTTTATTGGATACTTTGAAAGATCTAGGGGGTATAAGTTTTATAATCCCACAACTAAGTTAATTTTTAAGTCAGGAAATGCTTAGTTCTTTGAGGATGTTGAGTTTGTAGGGGGAGATAAAGTTAGAGACTTTATCTTTGAAGAGGAATATGTTGATATTCCCACAGGTGTTATTGGCATTGATTAGGATTCTATTCCTGACTTTATTCAAGACATAGCACACCAAGACAATATTAGAGAACCTCCCATTCAAGAAATTATTCCAGAAGAACAAACTCTACCACCTCAAGAACCTACACCATTAAGGAGATCCACTAGAGAAAGAAGAAATACAATACCATGTGACTATATTGTATTTCTTTAAAAATGTGAGGTTGATATTAGAGTGATGGAAGATGATCCAATCAACTTCCATTAAGCCATGGAAAGTTTTAATTCTTAAAAGTGGATTGATACCATGAATGAGGAGATAAAGTCCATGAAAGACAATGACATATGGGATCTTGTTCCATCACCAGAAGGTGCAAAACCCATTGGTTGCAAATATAAATTTAAAATTAAGAGGGATTCGAAAGGCAATGTGGGGAGGTACAAGGCATGTATTGTTGCAAAGAGCTTTACACAAAAAGAAGGCATTAATTATAAAGAGACTTTCTTTCCAATTTCTTTGAAAAACTCTTTTAGGATTATAATGGCATTACTGGTATATTTTGATCTTGAGCTACATTAGATGGATGTGAAGAAAGCGTTTCTCAATGGAAATATTGATAAAATGATTTACATGGTGCAAATAGAAAAATTTGAGTCTAAAGACCCAAAGAATATGGTTTGCAAACTTAAGAAATCCATCTATGGACTCAAGCAAGCATCTCGATAATGGTATTTTAATTTTCATCAAGTGATCATCTCGTTTGGTTTTGAGGTGAATTTGGTTGATGATTGTATATACCATAGGTTTAATAAGAGCAAATATATTTTTCTAGTTTCATATGTCAATGACATTTTACTTGGCAGTAATGACATAGGCTTATTGCATGAAACTAAGAGCTTTCTAGCCAAGAACTTTGAGATGGAAGATCTTGGTGATGCCTCTTTTATGTTAGGCATCCAGATACACCAAGATTGCTCTCGAGGTGTTCTTGGATTATCACAAAAAGGCTATATCAAAAAGGTTCTCAAGAGATATGGCATGCAGGATTGTAAATCAGGTGATACCCTTATGGCTAAAGGAGACAAGTTTTATCTCAAACAGTGCCTTGAGAATTATTTTGAGAAAAAGGAAATGTTCTTTATGCATCATCAGTAAGGAGTCTAATGTATGCTTAAGTTTGTATACGTCCAGATATTGCGTACATCACTAGGATACTAGGTAGATACTTAAGCAATCTAGGAGTAGACAATTAGAATGGAGTCAAACAGGTCTTATGGTACTTACAGAGAATAAAGGACTACATATTTAAGCAATCTAGGAGTAGACAATTAGAATGGAGTCAAACAGGTCTTATGGTACTTATAGAGAATAAAGGACTACATGCTCACATATCGGAAGTCAGATTAGCATGAGATCATTAGGTATACGACTCTAATTTTATTGGATGCCAATAAAATATTAAATATACATAAGATTATATCTATTTACTAGCTGGAAGAGTGCTAAATAGTTTTTTATAGCCTCTTTAACCATGGCAGTAGAATTTATAGTGTGTTATAAGGTATCTAATCATGGAATATGGCTATTAAATCTTGTCACAAGATTGCGCATAATGGATGGCATTGAAAGGCCACTTAAGTTACTTTATGATAATAAGTCAGTAGTTTTATATTCCAATAATAGTAGGAACTTAACTGTCATATCCCGAGTTTATAAATAATTTTAAACTGCATCGGGATATGTAGTGTTAATAATTTTTATACATATTTATGATATTTTTATTAGTTTTTTATTTATTGAAGCTAATTTTAATTATTTTATATTATTTTAAGAGATTTATGTAAAATTTTCCTGGGAATTTTATTTTCGGGGAAATTAAAACGTAAATAATTTAATATTAATTATTTTAAATAGTTTTACGAATTTGCATGAACCCATACATAATTTTAAAGTGCTAAATAAAATGTATATATGTACATTTATTTAAAATAAATTAGGGTTTAATTAATTAAATTAATTTTTAATATTTAATTTTAATATTAATTAATTTATTATATATGTGTATATATTATTAAAATATATGAGTGGTGAGTATTAATGTGTGTCAAATTATATTATATTATATATATATATATATATATATATATATATATATATATATATATATATATATATACACACACCCACACACATAATTTATTATCAAAAATCAAAAGTTTACCATATTTATAGAATTGCCACCCGATCTTCTTCAAGCTTCCCTATTGTCCCTCACCCGATTCCGATGTCTGCAACCTGATTTTCTTGCCGTTGGTGTGCCTCTTGGCTTGCCACCACCACTTCCAGCCTTTCCCGACATCTGAAGCCACCATTTTCGGCGTGTTCTGGCCAGAAAATCCAAGAGAGGCCGAAATTCCATCTCATCGCCGTTCAAGCCGATTCCGGCCACCATTTTCCACACTGTCGGTCTCTATCTTCTCCTTGAGCTCCGGTGAGTGTGATTTCAAGCTTTGTTTCATTTAAAATGGTCTAGATTTCCCTAGGTTTTGATTTTCCATTTTCAGCCTATTAGGGTTCTTGAATTTTTTGAGCTTCAATTTGATTGATTCAAGAAAACTCCCTTCACAAACTTTGATCCTTACAGCTTAATCTATATTTTGGAATTTTTGGAATTTGTTTTTATTTTTGTGAATTTTTTATTATTTTATTAATATTTTCTAATTTTCAAAAATTAATTAATTAAATTATGAAATTGTGTTTTATGGTGATTATAGGTGTTGAATGCATTTTAGAAATTTATTTGTAATTTTTTTGAATTTTATATATTTATTTTGAATTTATTAAGTTAAGTAATTTAGAAAAATTAGGTTAATTATGTGTTTAATTGAAATTAATTGGTTAATTGAGTATATTTATTGATATTATTGAATTATATGTTGAGAAAATTAATTTTGAGTAATTATACTATTTTTGGTGAATTTTTGATTAATTTTAGTGAATTTATATATATAGGGGTATTTTGGTAATTTGACACTAAATTGGTTAAAAATGTAATTAAATTAGTTTTAATAGTTATTTAAGGTATAAAAATGATTTCTATAAATTATTTAGTATTTTTAACTAATTAAAACTATTTTTTGCAAATTATTTTCAAATTATATATATAATATACAATTTTTCTAAATAAGTGAGTTTTTATTGGTTTTTAATGTGTTTTAGGGTGAATTATGTAATTTGGATTGATAAAATGTATTTTTATTATTAAAGGGCATTTTCGGTATTTCTATGTTATTCTGTGAATTATGAACCTTGGTCGGTAAATTGTAGATTGGAGTCCGACCGAGGGGTTGTGAATTGTGTTATTTCGAATGTGTTTCTTTGCAGGACTGGCTCTATTCTTTCAGTAGAGAGATGTCCATTTTATAGGGGAAGTTTTGTCGGATTTTCGGTAGAATTCTCGTAAAACGTGATGTCCGATCAAATTCTTATTCTAATTCTGTGTCTAGTATTCTAGATCGAGTTTCTAGAAATTTTCGTTAGATTTATTCTGATTTTCTGCTATCGTTTGTTTGTTTAGTTGTGCCGAGACCGAGGCCTAGTGGACCAGGCCCGTCGGACCCATCTCAAGGAGCGCAATAACAATGAGTTGTTATTTTATATATATATGTTTTAGTGTGGATGTTTTAGAAATGTATGGTTTATTTTAGTAAATTGTGCATAAATGATTTAATTATTACTTAAGTTTATTTTTAGTATATTTTTGGTATATTTTAAACTATATACATGTTTTATTAATAAATTATTCTTAAAATGTTTTTATGTATATTCATGGTATATTTTTAGTTTATTTTGTAATTTAATTGGATTTATTAGAGGTATATATACTTGAAATATACTTGGTTTACTTTTGGTATATTTCTAGTATATATATGGTTTATGTTGCTAATTTATTTAATATCATGCATCATTGATTTTATGAATGTATGTTTTATATTTAAATGAAGGATATAAATAGAACATGCTACCTAGTGGGCAGCACTAGGACCGAGTACGTACCGGTATGCCGATAGCATTTAGGCTATATTACTAACCTATTTGTGAATATTGATTGGATTGATTGATTTATCTGATGTGTGATATGATTTGGGAGTGTGATTGCTGGAGCTCGGTTGACCAAGTGTCTCGGGGCTAATCACACTGACAATCAGACTGCTGGAGCTCGGTTGACTTAGTGTCTCGGGGCCAGTCTACTGTCCAAATGGAACAAGTGAATATATTTGGAATAAGTGAGCATGTATGGCTAGAATGTTGTCTAACACTGTTTGAGGTTGCGGTTTTCTAGGGTTCTATTTGATCCTTCATAAACAGTGATTTTCATAAAATATATAAAAATGATTTTACTGCATCTGTGTGTATTTGCCTATATATATATTTATTATATATACTATTGACTGTGTGCATTGCCATTTAGTTATGCATGTATATATATTATAACAATTCACTCAGTGAGGTCTAACTCCCCTCCGTTGACCATTTTTTAGGAGAGTCATCGTCTTTAGACCTTAGTAGCAGACCCATATGCCGGATTTCTTCCGCCCCGGCTTCATTATGTAAATTGCTTATCTGAGCTTTACTTTATAATCTATACACTGCAGTAGTTGTAAAGAGTTGTGGGGTTTATGTATTTATATTTGTGTGAGTTATGTATTTTAAAGATTTGAACTGGAATTTGTATTAAAGGATTATTTATATATAAGATGAGTTATTCGATTTAAATTCATTTGGTGGATTATTATTTTAATATTTATGGTTTTGTTTCCACTGCAGAATACTTTATTTATGTTATTATCATTATTATTGCATGTTTTATTTTATTTTAAGGCTTGCTACGAGTTCCAGATTCAAAAGAATTCCCATTCCCTAGCGCCGGTCATGGCCCCTATTTTAGGTCATGACAAAGTTAGTATTAGAGCGGAGTTCTGTGTCAGGGCTTTAGTTGTGTGAGTTATGGCCCTAGTTTTCATAGTTATATTTTCTTTTGAAACTACTGCAGTGAATTAGGTTCGAGTATGTCTTGATAAGTAATCCTTGCTTTAGTTTTCTGCGTTATTCCTCCATTATCTATTTTTTCTGAATCGTTATGTTTGTCTTTTTAGAATGAGGAGGCAAGTGCGTGTCGCTCCACCGGTCATTGAGGCCGAGGATGATGAGTCCTTTCAGGATGAGGTTTTACCTCCTGAGTCACCAATTAGACGCAGAGGTCATGGCAAAGGTAGACCTCGAGGAGCGACAGGTCGCCATAGGCAAAGAGAGATACAGGATGAGGAGCCTGTAGAGCCTGAGTACGAGGATGTTCCTATACCTCTAGTTGTTCAACCTGTTCAGCCTACCTATTAGCAAGGTATGTCTGACCCTGAGGCAGCTTTGTTTTATGCCAGAGTTGGGAGGATTGCTTTCAATGGGACTTCCGATCCGTTAGATTTTTTACATGCGATCGAGACTAGGACTCGGACTGCTCACACCGAGTACTAGCGGATCATGATCGTTGAGCTTTCTATTGAGGGACCAGCCCTGGACTAGCTCATTTAGATGATCCAGCCTTACATGATGACGATGACCTAGGCTCAGTTCAGAGAGCGGTTTATGAGGAGATTCTGCCCAGAGCCTCTCCATATTAGTTATCGTCTTCGATTGACCAGCATATCTCGCGGTGATCAATTAGTAGAGGAGTACACTCGAGAGTTCCTCCGGCTGGGTAAGTATGCAGAGGATTTGATGCGAGATCAGTATTTTGCAGTCACTACCTATGTTATCGGATTGGGTTCTGCATTTGCTGGTATGCCTACACCGGGCCTTACTATGAAGTCTGTGATTGAGTTGTCCAAGGAGATTGAGCTGAAGCTAGTTAGGCAGGGAGCGATGCCTGATTATTACCAGCGAGGTGTTCAGTCGAGTGGATTGTAGGCTACTCCGTATTCGAGTTTCCATATTGGATCGAGTAGTCAGCAAAGAGGTCCGACTCAATAGAGTCAGAGGCAGCAGCAGCGAGTGCATCGGAGCAATAGACATGGTCGTGGAGGTCAGCGTATACCATTTAGATTCGGGTCAGGTGCTTCGAGCAGCAACAGTGGTCGTAGTTTTGAATCAGCTGCCAGTGTTTGCCAGACCTGCGGTAGAGTCCATCAGGGATCGTGTTACCTGACACCATTGACATGTTTCAGATGCAGGCAGACAGGACATTATGCCAGATTGTGTCCTTATTCCAGGTATCAATAACCACAGATTCTGCGATTTCCACAGCAATCGATTGCTAGTGCTGCACCCATTTTTTTCAGTTGCCTCCAGCCCAGCATCAGAGTTCCACTCAGCTTGTTCCCTAGTAGGGTCGTGGTAGAGGTGCCAGAGGTGTTGGCTAGGCTTCTACCAGCTAGCAAGGAGGTCGAGGACAGGCCAGAGTCTTCCATTTTACTCAGCAGGATGCTCAGGCATCCAATGCAGTCGTGGCAGGTATTATTTCTGTATGTTACCTAGATGCATGGGTTTTATTTGATCCAGGTGCCATGCATTTATTCGTTTCTCCTATTTTTGCTTTCAAGTCTTATTGGCAAGCTTCGAGGATGGCTTTTCCTTTGTCTGTCGCCACTCCTCTAAATGATTCTTTAGACACCGATGTTGTTCTTTTTGGTTGTCCAGTTCTCATGGGAGATAGAGAATTATCCGCTGACTTTATTTTATTGGATATGATGGAGTTTGATGTTATTCTGGGTATGGATTAATTATCTCAGCACTATATCGTGGTGGATTGTCGAAGTAAAGAGGTAACTTTCAGAATTCCTGGTGAAGAAGAATTTAAGTTTGTGGGTGATAGGAGTTCAGCACCTCAGAATCTTATTTCTGCTATTACGGCTAGGAAGTTGCTGAGGAAAGGTTGTCAGGGATATTTGGCATTAGTCAGGGATACATCAGTGGAGAAGTTGTCACTCATAGATGTTTTGATTGCCTGTGAGTTTCCTGATGTTTTTCCTTAGGATTTGCCAGGTTTACCACCTCATAGAGAGATTGAGTTCTGTATAGATGTGGTTCCATGTACTACTCCTATATCTATGCCACCCTACAGAGTTGAAAGAGTTAAAGGAGCAGTTGCAAGAGTTATTGGATAAGGGTTTCATCAGACCTAGTATTTCTCCTTGGGGTGCACCAGTCCTGTTTGTGAAGAAGAAGGATGGTACCCTGAGACTATGTATTGACTACAAAGAGCTAAATAAGGTGACAGTGAAGAACAAGTATCCTCTCTCAAGGATAGATGACTTGTTTAATCAGCTACAGGGTGCACATTTCTTTTCTAAGATTGATCTAAGGTTGGGTTATCATCAGCTGTGGATCAGTGAAGCCGATGTTCCTAAAACGACATTCCGTATTCGATATGGTCACTATGAGTTTTTGGTGATGTCTTTTGGTTTGACTAATGCACTAGCAGCTTTTATGGACCTGATGAATAAGGTATTCAGATCGTATGTGGATCAGTTTTTGGTAGTCTTCATTGATGATATACTAGTTTATTCGAGGAGTATGGAGGAGCATGTATATCACTTGAGGACTATACTGCAGATATTGAGAGAACATTAGCTCTATGCTAAATTCTCGAAGTGTGATTTCTGGATGGAGAGTGTTTCTTTTCTTGGGCACGTGGTGTCTAAAGAAAGTATCCAGGTTGATCCACAAAAGATTGAGGCAATGTTTGAGTGGCCTAGATTGACTTCTGTTATTAAGATTCAAAGTTTTCTGGGTTTAGCCAGGTATTATAGGCGGTTTATGCAGGATTTTTCCAGAAATGCAGCCCCTATGACTCGCTTGACTCAGAAGAATGTTAGATTCGAGTGGTCAAAAGCTTATGAGAATAGTTTTCAGTTGTTGAAGGAGAAGTTAACCACAGCTCCAGTGCTAGCTTTGCCTAATAGTGTGGATAAGTTCACAGTTTATTGTGATGCCTCTAGAGTTGGCCTTGGTTGTGTGTTGATGCAAAATGGTAGGGTGATAGCCTATGCTTCGAGGCAGTTGAAGAAGCATGAGCAGAACTATCCTACAAATGACCTTGAGATGGCTACAGTGACCTTTGCTCTCAAAATCTGGAGACACTATCTATACGAGGTGACTTGTGAGATTTTTACTGACACAAGAGCCTTAAGTACATTTTTCAGCAGAGAGATATGAATCTGAGGCAAAGGAGATGGTTGGAATTATTGAAAGATTATGACTATGAGATTTTGTATCATCTAGGCAAGGCTAATATGGTAGTAAATGCCTTGAGTAGAAAATCCTCAGGCAGTCTTGCTCACATCAGTGTTGAGAGGAGACCATTGATCCAAGAGTTGCATCTGTTGGTGGATCAAGGTCTGATGATGAAGATTAGTAGGTCAGGTGGACTGCTAGCTCAATTTAAGGTACAATCTATACTGAGGGATAGGATTAAAGCAGCTCAGAGCTGAGATCCTATTCTAGAAGAGCTTGTAGAGAATGTTCGAGTAGGGAAGTTCACTAATTTCACACTTGATGATGATGGTGTGTTGTGGATCAATGGTAGATTGTGTGTTCTTGATGTGGATGATTTGAGAGAAGAGATCCTAGAGGAAGCACATTCTACAGCTTATAGCGTACATCTGGTTGTCACTATGATGTACCACAATATCAGAGATTTGTACTGGTGGGACAGACTGAAGAAGGATGTCACTGATTATGTTGCTAAGTGCTTAACGTGTCAGCAAGTGAAAGCTGAACATCATAAGCCTTCTGGGAAGCTTCAGCCTCTTCCTATTCCCGAGTGGAAGTGGGAAAGGATAGCTATGGATTTTGTGGTTGGTTTACCTCGCTCTAAGGATGGATACGATTCCATTTGGGTGATTGTAGATAGGTTGACCAAGTCTGCACATTTCTTACCTGTGAAAGCCACTTATTCTGTAGCTAGATTAGCAAAGCTATATGTAAAGTATATTGTGTGCCTTCATGGAGTACCTATGTCCATTGTGTCAGATAGAGGTTCAGTTTTTACCTCTCATTTTTGGCAGAAGTTATAGGAAGCGATGGGCACTAGGTTGGACTTTAATACTACTTTTCATCCTCAAATAGATGGTTAGTCTAAAAGGACTATCCAGACACTGGAAGATATGTTGAGGATGTGTGTCCTGGATTTGGGAGGTAGCTGGGATGATCATTTGCCACTTATAGAGTTTGCTTATAAATAGCAGTATTGGCATGGCACCGTATGAGGCATTGAATGGAAGGAAATGTAGATCCCCTCTGAGTTGGGATGAGATTGGTGAGAGAGCTTTGACTGGACCTGAGATGGTTCAAGATGCTGTAGAGAAAGTCATCGTGATTAAGCATAGATTAGAGACCGCAGTTAGCAAGCATAAGAGCTATGCGAATCCTAGGCGCAGAGATGTAGAGTTTCAGGTTAGAGACTTTGTTTTTCTGAAGGTGACTCTGATGAAGAGTGTTATGAGATTTGGCAGAAAGGGTAAGTTAGCACCGAGATATATCGAACCATTTGAGATTCTGGAGAGAGTAGGCACTGTTGCATATCGATTGGCTTTGCCCCCGAGTATGTCTCAAGTACATCCAGTATTTCATATCTCGATGCTAAGGAAGTATATCTCAGACCCTTCACACGTGTTGCAGCCTAATAGTGTAGAAGTGAACGAAGATTTGACGTTTGTGGAAGAACCTGTGGCGATCGTTGATTATCAAGTTCGACAGTTGCAATCGAAACAAATTCCGATGGTCAAGGTTCTATGGCGTAGCAACAGAGTTGAGGAGCATACGTGGGAGACTGAAGCTGAGATGCAAGCTTTTTACCCGTATCTTTTTCCTCCTTGATTGTGTTTATTCTTTTCTGGAATTCAAGGATGAATTCTTATAAGGGGGAAGACTATAATATCCTGAGTTTTTAAATAATTTTAAACTGCATCGGCATATGCAGTGTTAATAATTTTTATACATATTTATGATATTTTTGTCAATTTGTTATTTATTGAAGCTAATTTTAATTATTTTATATTATTTTAAGAGATTTATGTAAAATTTTCTCGGGAATTTTATTTTCAGGGAAATTAAAACATAAATAATTTAATATTAATTATTTTAAATATTTTTACGAATTTGCATGAACCCATACATAATTTTAAAGTGCTAAATAAAATGTATATATGTACATTTATTTAAAATAAATTAGGGTTTAATTAATTAAATTAATTTTTAATATTTAGTTTTAATATTAATTAATTAATTATATATGTGTATATATTATTAAAATATATATGTGGTGAGTATTAATGTGTGTGAGATTATATATATATATATATATATATATATATATATATATATATATATATATATATATATATATATAATTTATTATCAAAAATCAAAAGTTTATCATATTTACAGAATTACCACCCGATCTTCTTCAAACTTCCCGATTGTCCCTCACCTGATTCCGGCGTCTGTAACCTGATATTCTTGCCGTCGGTGTGCCTCTTGGCTTGCCACCACCACTTCCAGCCTTTCCCGATGTCTGAAGCCACCATTTTTGGCATGTTTTGGCCGGAAAATCCAAAAGAGGTTGAAATTCATCTCATCGCCGTTCAAGCCGATTTCAGCCACCATTTTCCACACCGCCGGTCTCTATCTTCTCCTTGAGCTCCGGTGAGTGTGATTCCAAGCTTTGTTTCACTTAAAATGGTCTAGATTTCCCTAGGTTTTGATTTTCCATTTTCAGCCTATTAGGGGTTCTTGAATTTTTTGAGCTTTAATTTGATTGATTCAAGAAAACTCCCTTCACAAACTTTGTTCCTTGCAGCTTAATCTATACTCTGGAATTTTTGGAATTTATTTTGATTTTTGTGAATTTTTTATTATTTTATTAATATTTTCTAATTTTCAAAAATTAATTAATTAAATTATGAAATTGTGTTTTATGGTGATTATAGGTGTTGAAATACATTTTAGAAATTTATTTGTAATTTTTTTTAATTTTATATATTTATTTTGAATTTATTAAGTTTATGTAATTTTAAAAAATTAGGTTAATTATATGTTTAATTGAAATTTATTGGTTAATTGAGTATATTTATTGTTGAATTATATGTTGAGAAAATTAATTTTGAGTAATTATACTATTTTTGGTGAATTTTTGATTAATTTTAGTGAATTTATATATATAGGGGTATTTCGGTAATTTGACACTAAATTGGTTAAAAATGTAATTAAATTGGTTTTAATAGTTATTTAAGGTTTAAAAATGATTTCTATAAATTATTTAGTATTTTTAACTAATTAAAATTATTTTTCGTAAATTATTTTCAAATTATATATGTAATATACGATTTTTCTAAATCAATGAGTTTTTATCCGTTTTTAATGTGTTTTAGGGTCAATTATGTAATTTGGATTGATAAAATGTATTTTTATTATTAAAGGGCATTTTCGGTATTTCTATGTTATTCTGTGAATAGTGAACCTCGGTCGGTAAATTGTAGTTTGGAGTCCGACCGAGGGGTTATGAATTATGTTATTTCGAAGTGTGTTTCTTTGCAGGACTGGCTCTACTCTTTGAGTAAAGAGATGTCCGTTTTATAGGGGAAGTTCTATCGGATTTTTAGTAGAATTCTCGTAAAATGTGATGTCCGATCAAATTCTTATTCTAATTATGTGTCTAGTATTCTAGATCGAGTTTCTAGAAATTTTTGTTAGATTTATTCTGATTTTCTGCTATTGTTTGTTTGTTTAGTTGTGCCGAAACCGAGGCCTAGTGGATCAGGCCCGTCTGACCCATCTCGAGGAGCGCAATAACAGTGAGTTGTTATTTTATATATATATGTTTTAGGGTGGATGTTTTAGAAATGTATGGTTTATTTTAGTAAATTGTGCATAAATGATTTAATTATTACTTAAGTTTATTTTTAGTATATTTTTGGTATATTTTAAACTATATGCATGTTTTATTAATAAATTATTCTTAAAATGTTTTTATGTATATTCATGGTATATTTTTAGTTTATTTTGTAATTTAATTGGATTTATTAGACGTATATATACTCGAAATATACCTGGTTTACTTTTGGTATATTTCTAGTATATATATGGTTTATGTTGCTAATTTATTTAATATCATGCATCATTGATTTTATGAAATTATGTTTTATATTTAAATGAAGGATATCAATAGAATGTGCTACCTAGTGGGCAGCACTAGGACCAAGTACGTACCAGTACACTGATAGTATTTAGGCTATATTACTAACCTATTTATGGATATTGATTGGATTGATTGATTTATCTAATGTGTGATATGATTTGGGAGTGTGATTGCTGGAGCTCGGTTGACCAAGTGTCTCGGAGCCAATCACACTGACAGTCAGACTACTGGAGCTCGGTTGACTTAGTGTCTCGGGGCCAGTCTACTGTCCAAATGAAACAAGTGAATATATTTGGAATAAGTGAGCCTGTATGGCTAGAGTGTTGTCTAACACTATTTGAGGTTACGGTTTTCTAAGGTTCTATTTGATCCTTCATAAATAGTGATTTTCATAAAATATATAAAAATGATTTTGCTGCATCTGTGTGTATTTGCCTGTATATATCTTTATTATATATATTATTGACTGTGTGCATTGCCATTTAGTTATGCATGTACATATATTATAACAATTCACTCAGTGAGGTCTGACTCCCCTCCGTTGACCATTTTGTAGGAGAGTCATCGTCTTCAAACCTCAGTAGCAGACCCATACGTCGGATTTCTTCCACCCCGGCTTCACTATGTAAAATGCTTATCTGAGCTTTACTTTATAATCTAGACACTGCAGTAGTTGTAAACAGTTGTGGGGTTTATGTATTATATTTGTGTAAGTTATGTATTTTAAAGATTTGAACTGAAATTTGTATTAAAAGATTATTTATATATAAGATGAGTTATTTGATTTAAATTCATTTGGTGGATTATTATTTTAATATTTATGGTTTTGTTTCCGCTGCAGAATACTTTATTTATGTTATTATTATTATTATTGCATGTTTTATTTTATTTTAAGGCTTGCTACGGGTTCCGGATTCGAAAGAATTCCTGTTCCCTAGCGCCAGTCATGGCCCTTGTTTTGGGTCGTGACATTGACAAAGTCAAAGCATATAGACATTAAGTTCCTTGTTGTTAAGGAAAGAGTTCACAGTGGACAGTTGTCTATGGAGCACATCAGGAAAAACTCCATGATTGTGGATCCACTTACTAAGGGAGTGCCACCTAAAAATGTTTCATGAGCACAATGCTTGTATGGGTGTCATGTCATTTAAGGATATTCAGTTTTAGTGGGAGTTTGTAATTTTGATGCTTTTCTTGATACATACATTTTTCAGTTATTTCAGTTTATTTTCTATAGAAATAAAGTTTTTAGTTTATTCACACTCTAATTTCAGTATGGTTTGATCTCATTAAAGTTTAAGGTGGACCAGTTGGAAATAGGCATTTTAGGATCACATTGCATGAAATTTCCATGCTACACATCCACATAATGATCCATGTCATTCAATTATATTGACATACGTGACCATTGATAAGTCGAGTTATGATAAATGTAACAAAGGCTGCTTTGATCCTATGTTAGTATGATTGATGGACCGAATTGGTTATAGATACATTTTGGCAATGACAATAAAATTGAGCTCATACGGTTATTTTTGCAATGCATAATTATAAGGTTACACATATAGCCCAAGTGGGAGATTGTTGGATCCTTAATCCAACATTGGGCTTATATGTAAATAATTATGTATTGCAGGCTATCCTAGCCCATTTAAAAGTGATCATTCAGATTTGGATAATTCGGGTTTTAATGTATCTAAAGGGTGTGAGGTCTTTAATGTGTAGAGACTAATAGGTAATTTCTATTTCAATGATGGGCTGAATTAGAAATACCAAAAGATAACAAGAAAGTTATTTATATACAGATGGTTATGGTCCCTAGGTCATATGTGTGATTACATTATGTTTCTTTTTAAATCTCATCACTAGAGAGAATGCATAGAGAAAACCTAAAGGCGTTCTCTTAGAAAATGTACTGATCTAGAAGACTAACCATACATTTTTAAGGTGATTAAACTATGAATTCAGGCACACTTCTACTTCTGTTATTATATGTGTTATGATTTCTATTGATTTAATATGAGATTGAGTGCTGAGGTTTTAATCTAATTTGGGAATTTTTCCAACATTAAATTTATAGTAGCAGTAGCAGTAGCAGTACTAGTAGTAGTAGTAGTAGTAGTAGTAGTAGTATAAATAATTATAAAATAAATTAGATTTTAATTATTTTAAATCAATTTATAGTAGTAGTAGTAAATCAAATCATTAAAAATATTATTTATTATGTGATAGAATAGTACATATATACATTTACAATTTAAAAATTATAGGACAGTATTAGGATATGGGTGATTGTATTTTAGTTAAAAAATAAATAATTATTGGAATTTTTTATTTTAATTTTTTTAAAACAATAAAAAGTTCTAATAATTTGAGAAAAATTTCTCATAAGTGATTTAAGATTAAAAAAAATACATAATACATCATATGAAAATGAAGGATTGAGCAAGCATAGGCTCCAATAGCTAAAGAGCTATGATGCATATGATATATAAAATTAACACTCGTTCACATGAATATAGAAGTTAAATTTGGTTCATTGGTTGAGCCAACTCTTGAAATGTAATTTCTATAAATCAAATATAAAATGAAATATTGATCTCTCAATTCAGACATACAAATTAGATAGTTTTTATTAAACAAGAAAATAAAAAAATAAAACACAACATAAATAAACACAAAATATCCCTTCTTATATATACCATAATAATTAAGAAGAAACTACAAATGTGTTTGGTATGTATGAATTCCATAAATTTTATAGAATTCATTTGTAAATTTAAATTTAGTATGTTTGATTTAAATGAAAAATTTGTATAATTTATTTGCAATTTTAATTTTTTAAATTTATGAAATTGATTATAACTATAGTCAATTCTAATAACACAAAAGTTAGAATTTTTAAATGTATTCTTTGATTTTAAATCTATTTTTTATAAGACCAAAATGCTTATCATTTTTATGTTCTAAAATGCTCAGTCCATACAATATTAGCTTAAAATAATATATTTGTCTAAATAATATATTATTTTAAATTTCTAATTTATATCAGATAAAATGTAAAATTCATTTGAAATGAATTATATAAAACATCCATTTAAATGAAACACACTATATTTATAAAAATTTATTTACGAATAAATTATTTAGAATTCATTTCAAAATGAAATGAAACCACCATCAAAATATAATGGATTAAGCCCAATAATTATTTAGTAGACTCACAAAGAGGCTTCCCACCATGGACCAGAACCAAAGCACTTTGTTTTCTTGTGAACAGGGTTATACTGTAGAAGCAAAGCACTTTTCTTGAACAAATCTTCTTCTATATATTCATATGCCCTTAAGTGTCAGAGCCCATTTCACTCTGCAACTAAAGAGACTAGCCCATGTTCCATGTACCTTAACTTCAGCCACATCTTGAGTGTGTGTTTGTGTGACAGTGTGTTTGTGTTTGTGACTTTCCTCACCCAAATCACTATGTTTTTATACCCACAAACGGAATTATCTTTCGCTTGGACAGAAAGTTTGAGGGTTGAATTAGAATTATTTTTTTCAATAAAGTATTTTTCTTGTTTGAAATTTTATTTTATTGATAGAATAGAAGTCTCTAGGCCAAGTAAAATGTAAGCATTTTTTATTTTTGGTCTAATTGAGTTGGTAAAGAAGATTGCATCTAAGTATTCAAATTGCAATTGAATTGGTTGCAACTTTTTTTTTTTCATTAAACCATTTACTGTATTCTAATTAATTTGATTTAATTTGAATAAAATCATATAAATATTAAAAAATTTTCTATAATTAATTTAATGCGATTACATATATTAAAATATAAATTTAAAATCTAATTTAAACGAAAATAGTTGATTATCAATTGGTCCAATGAGTGTTATTAATAGATGCAACTCTATTTTAAAAATGTAACAATGTAGAAAATGGTAAACTTGACCAAGACTAGCAATTTTTTTAAAAATTTTCTAATGTCATATGCCTCGTCATGGATGATGTATGTAACTATTGTCTTCCCCACTTCTCTTTTCCAAAACCTGGCTCAATTAATAAATTAACAAGCTATACTATGAACTTACATAATTACTAAGATTTCATTGTTGCACTTGTGCTTTTTATCAGTTTTTTGTTTTTTTGAACTCTAGGGCCTTTTATCAATTTATTCATATCCAATTTTCATTTTTGGGTTATACTCCAAATGTGCAAAATCTGCACAGTATAACATTAGGGAGATAAGCCTGGTTGACTGGCCAAAATTCTGTGACATTATTCCAAGTGTTTGATTTAAATTTTTTAATCCCAATTTTAATGGTAAAAAATTATTATATAGATAAATTAATTAATGTTTTTTAAAAATCTTTAATTAATTTTAATTTAACATTAATCAATTGTGAATTTGTGGTGTACTATAAATTAATAATAGATATTTTATTTAAATGTCGTTCAATTTTTTTTTAATTTACATGTTTACTAATAAAAATAACATAGAATATTTTAGATTAATTTTTTAATAGGATACAATTATAAAGTAATTTATAACTAAATATATTTCTAAAAATTATTTAGTTTATAAATTAATTTTTTCAATATAAGTCAATAAAAATATTTTTACCATATATATATAGTAAATGATGATCTACATCATTAATTTCAAAATTTGATGAGTGTCTCTTTTTATAACTCAATATTCAATTTTAAAGAATTATGTGTTGAGTTATTGAAATTCACAATATTTTTCCATAATGAATACATAAATATTTTATTTTAAAATACACAAATTCTATTATATGTAAACCACTTTAATTCTATTACATTTAAAGTATTACTCTTCAGTTCCATTAAAAAATATGTCTTTTATTCTAATTAAAACATTCATTTTTTCAACTATTTTCTATTTTTCTTTTCTTTTATTTATTCAATTATTATATATATATACTCTTAACAAAAAATAATAAAATAAAATTATTGCAATTAATTTTTAAATTTATTTATATTCTGTCACGACCCAAAACAGGGACCATGACCGGCGCTAGGGAACGGGAATTCTTTCGAATCCGGAACCCGTAGCAAGCCTAAAATAAAATAAAATATGCAATAGTAACAATAACAACACAATTAAGTAAAATATTATGCAGCGGAATAAAATCATAAATGTCAAAATAATAATCCACCACGAGATTTAAATCAAATCCTCATCTCATATATAAATAAACTCTTTTAATACAAATCCAGTTCAAATTCTTAAAATACATAACTCATACAAATATAATATAACAATCTCACAATCGACCATAACTACTGCAGTGTCTAGATTATAAAATAAAACTCAGATAAGTAGTTTACATAGAGAAGCCGGAGCGGAAGAAATCCAGCGTATAGGCCTGCTACTAAGGTCTGAAGACGATGACTCTCCTGAAATATAGTCAACGGAGGGGAGTCAGACCTCACTGAGTGAATTACTATAGTATATATACATGCATACTAAATGCCAATGCACACAATCAAAAGTATATATAATATGTATGTATACAAGCAATTACACACAAATGCAATAAAAATCATTTAATATATTTTTATTGAAAATCACAGTTTATGAAGGATCAAATAGAACCTTAGAAAATCGCAACCTCAAAACAGTGTTAGACAACACTCTAGCCACACAGGCTCACTTATTCCAAAATATTCACTTATTCCATTTAGACAGTAGACTGGCCCCGAGACACTAAGTCAACCGAGCTCCAGCAGTCTGACTGTCAGTGTGATTAGCCCTGAGACACTTGGTCAACCGAGCTCCAGCAATCACACTCCCAAATCATATCACACATCAGATAAATCAATTCCAATCAATATCCTCAAACAGGTTAGTAATATAACCTAAATGCTATCGGCGTACTGGTACGTACTCGGTCCTAGTGCTGCCCACTAGGTAGCACATTCTATTGATGTCCTTCATTAAAATATAAAGCATACATTCATAAAAATAAATGATGCATGAATTGAATAAAATAACAATATAAACTATATATATACACTAGAAATATACCAAAAGTAAACCAGGTATATTTAGAGTATATATACGTTAAATAAATCCAATATAATTGTAAAATAAACTAAATATATATTTAAAAACATTTTAGATATAAATGCTTAATAAAGCATGCATAAAATTTAAAATATACCAAAAATAAATCAAAGATAAACCAAAAACAAACTAAAAATAAACTTAAGTACTGATTAAATCATTTTGCATATTTAATCAAAATAAAACATATATTTCTAAAATCATGCATCCTAAAGCATATATATATAAAATAGTAACTCACTATTAGTGCGCTCCTCGAGATGGGTCTGACGGGCCTGGTCCACTAGGCCTCGATCTCGGCACAACTAAACAAACAAATAACAGACATCAGAATAAACCTAAAAGTAAATCCTAGAAACTCGATCTAGAATATTAGACACAGAATAAAAATCAGAATCCGACCGGATATCACGTTTTACGAGAATTCTACCGAAAATCCGACAGAACCTCCCCTGTAAAACAGACATCTCTCTACTCAAAGAGTAGAGCCGGCCCTGCAAAGAAACACACTTTGAAAAATAGACACAGAATTACAATCACAACCCTTCGGTCGGACTCCAAACTATAGTTCACTGACCGAGGTCCACAATTCACAAAATAATACAGAATTATCGAAAATACCCTTATATCATAGAAATACATTTTATAAGTAGAAATTACATAATTAACCCTAAAACACAGTAAAAATCGATAAAAACTCATTTATTTAGAAAAATCGTATATTATATATATAATTGAAAATAATTTACGAAAAATAGTTTTAATTAGTTAAAAATACTAAATAATGTATAGAAATCATTTTTATACCCTAAATAACTATTAAAACCAATTTAATTACATTTTTAGCCAATTTAGATTAAAATTACCAAAATACCCCTATATATATAAATATACTAAAATAAATTCAAAAATTCACCCAAAAATAATATAATTGCTAAAAATTAATTTTCTCAACATATATATCAATAATATCAATAAATAAACTCAATTAACTAATTAATTTCAATTAAAAACACAATTAACCCTATTTTCCAAAATTACATAAACTAATTAAATTCAAAATAAATACATAAAAATTCATAAAAATTCCAAATAAATTTCTATAATTCATTTCAACACCTATATTTATCATAAAACACAATTTCATAATTTAATTAATTAATTTTCAAAAATTAGAAAATAATAATAAAATATTCAAAAATACCCAAAAATCAAAATAATTTCCAAAAATTCTAAAAAAATTCACGCATGTAGATTAAGCTAAGAGGAACAACTTTTAAGGAATTTATCTTGAATCAATCAATTGAAGCTCAAAAAAATTGAAAACCATAATAGGCCGAAATTGCAAAATCGAAACCTAGGTAAATCTAGACCATTTTAAGTGAAACAAAGCTTGGAATCACACTCACCGGAGCTCAAGGAGAAGATAGAGACCGGCGGTGTCGAAAACGGTGGTCGGAAATGTTATGAATGACGGTGACTCAAGTTTCGGCTTCTCGAGCTTATTCCGGCCAAACCACGACGGAATAGGGAGCTGCTGGCGGTGGGGAAGGAGGTGGCACGCCGGGAGGCACACCGACGGCAAGAGGAAAGCTGACAGATGGCAATGATGGCGAGGGAGGCGTGCGTCGGGTTGAAGAAGAAGACGATGACAAGAAACGTAAATAACTCAAACTTTATTTTTGTTGAATAATAAATATATATGTATATATATATACATTTACACTATATATTAAAATAATATAAACTCACACACATTAAATATACACCACACACATATAATTTAATATTTTAATAATTTATACACTAAAAATAATTAAATAATATTAAAACTAATTAATAAATGATAATAAAAAAATATTAGGGTAATTAATTAAACCCTAATTTAATTCAAATATATATATATATAGATATACTTTATTTTAGCACTTTAAAAAATATATATGAGTTCATGCAAATACGTAAATCTACTTAAAATAACTAATAGTAAATTATTTAAGTGAAAATTTCCCCGAAAATAGAATTCTCGGGAAAATTTTACGTAAAGTACTTAAAATAACATAACATAATTAAATAAGCGTTAATTAAATAACAAACTCATAAAATATCAATATTATATATCAAAAATTATTAACACTGCATATCCCGATGCAGTATTAAAATATTTAAAAACACGGGATATTACAGTCTTCCCCCCTTACAAGAATTCATCCCCGAATTCCAGAAAGAATAATTACAAGATCAAGAAGGGAAGAGATACGGGTAAAAAGCTCGCATCTTATCTTCAGTCTCCCACGTATGCTCCTCAACTCTGTTGCTACGCCACAGAACCTTGACCATCGGAATCTGCTTTGACCACAACTGTCGAACTTGATAGTCCATGATCGCCACAGGTTCTTCCATAAATGTCAAATCTTCACTCACTTCTACACTGTCGGGCTGCAACACGTGTGAAGGGTCTGAGACATACTTCCTTAGCATCGATATATGAAATACTGGATGCACTTGTGATATACTCGGGGGCAAAGCCAACCGAAATGCAACAGTGCCAACTTTCTCCAGAATCTCAAACAGTTCGATATATCTTAGTGCCAATTTACCCTTCCTGCCAAATCTCATAACACCTTTCATCGGAGATACCTTCAGAAAAACATAGTCTCCAACCTGAAATTCCACATCTCTACGCCTAGGATCCGTATAGCTCTTCTGCCTGCTAACTGCGATCTCTAATCTACGCTTAATCACGGTGACTTTCTCTGCAGCATCCTGAACCATCTCAGGTCCAGTCAAAGCTCTCTCACCAATCTCATCCCAACTCAAAAGGGATTTACACTTCCTTCCATATAACGCCTCATATGGTGCCATGCCAATACTGCTATGGTAGCTATTATTATATGAAAACTCTACGAGTGGTAAATGATCATCCCAACTACCTCCCAAATCCAGGACACACATCCTCAACATATCTTCTAATGTCTGGATCATCCTCTCAAACTGACCATCTGTCTAAGGATGAAAAGCAGTACTGAAGTCCAACCTAGTGCCCATCGCTTCCTGCAACTTCTGCTAAAAATGAGAGGTAAACATTGAACCTCTGTTTGACACAATGGACATAGGTACTCCATAAAGGCATACGATATGCTTCACATATAGCTTCGCCAATCTAACTACATAATAGGTAGCTTTCACAAGCAAGAAATGTGCAGACTTCATCAACCTGTCTACAATCACCCAGATGGAATCGTATCCATCCTTAGAACGAGGTAAACCTACCACAAAATCCATAGCTATCCTTTCCCACTTCCACTCTAGAATAGTAAGAGGCTGAAGCTTCCCAGAAGGCTTATGATGTTTAGCTTTCACTTGCTGACACGTTAGGCACTTTGTAACATAATCAGTGACATCCTTCTTCAATCCGTCCCACCAGTATAAGTCTCTAATACTGTGATACATCTTGGTAATATCTGGATGTATGCTGTACGCTATAGAATGTGCTTCCTCTAGGATCTCTTCTCTCAAATCATCCACATCAGGAACACACAATCTACTATTGATCCACAACACACCATCATCATCGAGTGTGAAATTAGTGAACTTCCCTGATCTAACATTCTCTGCAAGCTCTTCTAGAGTAGGATCTTGGCTCTGAGCTGCTTTAATCCTATCCCTTAGTACCGATCGCACCTTAAATTGAGCTAACAATCCACTTGATCTACTGATCCTCATCATCAGATCTTGATCCACCAACAGATGCAACTCCTGGATCAACGGTCTCCTCTCAACACTGATGTGAGCAAGACTGCCTGAGGACTTCCTACTCAAGGCATCTGCTACCACATTAGCCTTGCCCGGATGATATAAAATCTCATAGTCATAATCTTTCAACAATTCTAACCATCTCCTCTGCCTCAGATTCAGATCTCTCTATTGGAAAATGTACTTAAGGCTCTTGTGATCAGTAAATATCTCACAAGTCACCCCGTACAGATAATGTCTCCAAATCTTGAGAGCAAAGATTACTGTAGCCATCTTTAGGTCATGTGTAGGATAGTTCTGCTCATGCTTCTTCAACTGCCTCGAAGCATAGGCTATCACCCTTCCATTCTGCATCAGCACACAACCAAGGCCAACTCTAGAGGCATCACAATAAACTGTGAACTTATCCATACTATTAGGCAAAGCTAACACTGTGGTCAATTTCTCCTTCAACAACTAAAAGCTATTCTCACAAGCTTCTGACCACTCGAATCTAACATTCTTCAGAGTCAAGCGAGTCATAGGGGCTGCAATTCTAGAAAAATCCTGCACAAACCGCCTATAATACACGGCTAAACCCAGAAAACTCTGAATCTCCATAACAGAAGTCGGTCTAGGCTATTCAGACACTGCTTCAATCTTCTATGGATCAACTTGGATACCTTCTTTAGACACCACGTGTCCAAGAAAAGAAACACTCTCCATCCAGAAGTCACACTTCGAGAATTTAGCATAAAGCTGATGATTTCTCAATGTCTGCAGTACAATCCTTAAGTGATATACATGCTCCTCCATACTCCTTGAATAATCCAGTATATCATCAATGAAGACTACCACAAACTGATCCACATATGGTCTGAATACCCTATTCATCAGGTCCATAAAAGCTGCTAGTGCATTAGTCAAGCCAAAAGACATCACCAGAAACTCATAGTGGCCATATCGAGTGCAGAATGCCATTTTAGGAATATCAACTTCACTAATCCGCAATTGATGATAACCTGACCTCAGATCAATCTTAGAAAAGAACTGTGCACCCTGTAGCTGATCAAACAAGTCATCTATCCTTGGGAGAGGATACTTGTTCTTCATTGTCACCTTTTTCAGCTCTCTGTAGTCAATGCACAGTCTCAGGGTACTATCCTTCTTCTTCACAAATAGGACTGGTGCACCCCAAGGAGAAACACTGGGTCTGATGAAACCCTTATCCAACAACTCTTGCAACTGCTCCTTCAACTCTTTCAACTCTACAGGAGCCATTCTGTAGGGTGGAATAAATATAGGAGTAGTACCTGGAACCACATCTATACAGAACTCAATCTCTCTGTGAGGTGGTAAACCTGGCAACTCCTCAGGAAAAATATTAGGAAACTCACAGGCAACAGGAACTTCTGTGAGTGACAACTTCTCCACTGAAGTATCCTTGACCGATGCCAAATATCCCTGACATCCTTTCCTTAACAACTTCCTAGCCGTAATAGCAGAAATAAGATTCTGAGGTGCTGAACTCCTATCACCCACAAACTTAAAATCTTCTTTATTAGGAATTTTGAAAGTCACCTCTTTATTCCTATAATCTACCATGGCATAGTACTGAGATAACCAGTCCATTCCCAGAATAACATCAAACTCCATCATATCCAACAGGATCAATTCAGCGGGTAATTCTCTACCTCCCACAACTGGACAACCAGAAAGAACAATATCGGTGTCCAAAGAATCACTCAGAGGAGTAGCAATGGATAAAGGAAAAGCCATCCACAAAGCTTGCCAACAAGACTTGGAAGCAAAAATGGGAGAAACAAACGAATGCGTGACACTCGGATCAAACAAAACCCATGCATCCAGGTAACAAAAGAAACAATACCTGCCACGACTGCATTGGATGCCTGAGCATCCTGTTGAGTGAGATGGAAGACTCTGGCCTATCCTCGACCTCCTTGCTGACTGGTAAAAGCCTGGCCAACACCTCTGGCACCTCCTCTAGTACCTTTACCATGACTCTGTTGTGGAACAAGCTGAGTGGAACTATGATGCTGGGCTGAAGGTAACTGAAATGGCACGATTACAGCACTAGCAATCGACTGCTATGGAAATCGTGAAATCTGCGACTGCTGATACCTGGAGTAAGGACACAATCTAATAAAATGTCCTGTCTGCCTGCATCTAAAGCATGTCAGTGGTGTCAGGTAACACGATCCCTGATGGACTCTACCGCAGGTCTGGTAAACACTGGCAGCTAATCCAGAACTGCGACCACTGCTGCTGCTCGAAGCACCTGACCCAAATCTGAACGACCTACGCTGACCTCCACGGCCATGTCTACTGCTCCGATGCACTCGTTGTTGCTGCCTCTGACTCTGCTGAGTCGGACCTCGTTGCTGACTACTCGAACCAACATGAAAACTTGAATACGGAGTAGCCTGCAATCCACTCGACTGAACTCCCAACTGGTAAAAATCAGGCATCGCTCCCTACCTAACTAGCCTCAGCTCAATCTCCTTGGCCATCTCTATCATAGACTCTAGAGTAAGGCCTGCTGTAGGCATACTAGCAAATGCTGAACCCAATCCGATGACATATATAGTGACTGCGAAGTACTGGTCTCGCATTAGATCCTTTGCATACCTACCCAGCCGGAGGAACTCTCGGGTGTACTCCTCAACAGATCGATCTTCATGAGAAATGCTGGTCAGTCGAAGATGATAGCTCATACGGAGAGACTCTGGACAGAATCTCCTCATAAACCACTCTCGAAACTAAGCCCAGGTCATCGTCATCATATAGGGCTAAATCATCTGAATAAACTAGTCTAAGGCTGGTCCCTCGATAGATAGCTCGACGATTATAATTCGTTGATACTCGGTGTGAGCAGTCCGAGTCTGAGTCTCGATCGCATGCAGAAAGTCTAACGGATCAGAAGTCCCATCGAACGCAATCCTACCAACTCTGACATAGAACAAAGCTTCCTCAAGGTTAGACATACCCTGCTGATAGGCAGGCTGAACAAGCTGAATAACTTGAGGTACAGGAACATCAAACTCAGGCTCAACAGGCTCTTCATCCTTTATCCCTCTCTACCTACGGCGACCTGCCGCTCCTCGAGGTCTACCTCTGCCACGACCTTTACGTCTAAATGGCTGCTCAGGAGGTAAAACCTCATCCTGAAAAGACTCGTCATCCTCGGCCTCAACGACCGGTGGAGCCACACGCGCTCTCCTCCTCATACTGAAAAGACAACAGAACGATTTAAATAAAACAAACAACGGAGGAATAACACAGAAAACTAAAGCAAGGAATACTTATCAAGACATACTCGAGCCTAATTCATTGCAGTAATTACCAAAAGAAAACACAACTTGAAAACTAGGGCCACGACTCACACAACTAAGCCCTGACACAAAACTCCGCTCTGATACCAACTTTGTCATGACCCAAAATAGGGGCCATGACCGGCGCTAAGGAACGGGAATTCTTTTGAATTCGGAACTCGTAGCAAGCCTAAAATAAAATAAAACATGCAATAGTAACAATAATAACACAATTAAGTAAAATATTATGCAGCGGAATAAAATCATAAATGTTAAAATAATAATCCACCACGGGATTTGAATCAAATCCTCATCTCATATATAAATAAACTCTTTTAATACAAATCCAGTTCAAATTCTTAACATACATAACTCATACAAATATAATATAACAATCTCACAGTCGACCATAACTACTGCAATGTCTAGATATAAAATAAAATTCAGATAAGTAGTTTACATAGAGAAGCCAGAGCGGAAGAAATCCGGTGTACAGGCCTGCTATTGAGGTCTGAAGACGATGACTCTCCTGAAAAATAGTCAACGGAGGGGAGTCAGACCTCACTGAGTGAATTACTATAGTATATATACATGCATACTAAATGCCAATGCACACAATCAAAAGTATATATAATATGAATGTATACAAGCAATTACACATAAATGCAATAAAAATCATTTAATATATTTTTATTGAAAATCACAGTTTATGAAGGATCAAATAAAACCCTAGAAAATCGCAACCTCAAAACAGTGTTAGACTCTAGCCACACAGGCTCACTTATTCCAAAATATTCACTTATTCCATTTAAACAGTAGACTAGCCCCGAGACACTAAGTCAACCGAGCTCCAGCAGTCTGACTGTTAGTGTGATTGGCCCCGAGACACTTGGTCAACCGAGCTCCAGCAATCACACTCCCAAATCATATCACACATCAGATAAATCAATTCCAATCAATATCCTCAAACAGGTTAGTAATATAGCCTAAATGCTATCGGCGTACCGGTACATACTTGGTCCTAGTGCTGCCCACTAGGTAGCACGTTCTATTGATATCCTTTATTAAAATATAAAGCATACATTCATAAAAATAAATGATGCATGAATTGAATAAAATAACAATATAAACTATATATATATATATACTAGAAATATACCAAAAGTAAACCAGGTATATTTTGAGTATATATACGTCAAATAAATCCAATATAATTGTAAAATAAACTAAATATATATTTAAAAATATTTTAGATATAAATGTTTAATAAAGCATGCATAAAATTTAAAATATACCAAAAATAAACCAAAGATAAACCAAAAACAAACTAAAAATAAACTTAAGTACTGATTAAATCATTATGCATATTTAATCAAAATAAAACATATATTTCTAAAATCATGCATCCTAAAGCATATATATATAAAATAGTAACTCACTATTAATGCGCTCCTCGAGATGGATCCGATGGGTCTGGTCCACTAGGCCTCGGTCTTGGCACAATTAAACAAACAAATAATAGACATCAGAATAAACCTAAAAGTAAATCCTAGAAACTCGATCTAGAATATTAGACACAGAATAAAAATTAGAATCCGACCGGACATCACGTTTTACGAGAATTCTACCTAAAATCCGGCAGAACCTCCCCTGTAAAATGGACATCTCTCTACTCAAAGAGTAGAGCCGGCCCTACAAAGAAACACACTTCAAAAAATAGACACAGAATTACAATCACAACCCCTCGGTCGGACTCCAAACTACAGTTCATCGACCCAGGTCCACAATTCACAAAATAATACAGAACTACCAAAAATACCCTTATATCATAGAAATACATTTTATAAGTAGAAATTACATAATTAACCCTAAAACACAGTAAAAACCGATAAAAACTCATTTATTTAGAAAAATCGTATATTATATATATAATTGAAAATAATTTATGAAAAATAGTTTTAATTAGTTAAAAATACTAAATAATTTATAGAAATCATTTTTATACCTTAAATAACTATTAAAACCAATTTAATTATATTTTTAGCCAATTTAGGGTAAAATTACCAAAATACCCCTATATATATAAATATACTAAAATAAATCCAAAAATTCACCCAAAAATAATATAATTGCTAAAAATTAATTTTCTCAACATATATATCAATAATATCAATAAATAAACTCAATTAACTAATTAATTTCAATTAAAAATACAATTAACCCTATTTTCCAAAATTACATAAACTAATTAAATTCAAAATAAATACATAGAAATTCATAAAAATTCCAAATAAATTTCTATAATTCATTTCAACACCTATATTTATCATAAAATACAATTTCATAATTTAATTAATTAATTTTCGAAAATTAGAAAATAATAATAAAATATTCAAAAATACCCAAAAATCAAAATAATTTCCAAAAATTCTAAAAAAAATTCACACATGTATATTAAGCTAAGAGGAACAAATTTTGTGAAGTAATTTATCATGAATCAATCAATTGAAGCTCAAAAAAAATCTAAAACCCTAATAGGTCGAAATTGCAAAATCGAAACCTAGGCAAATCTAGACCATTTTAAGTGAAACAAAGCTTGGAATCACACTCACCAGAGCTCAAGGAGAAGATAGAGACCAGCGGTGTCAAAAACGGTGGCCGAAAACGCTGTGAATGACGGTGACTCAAGTTTCGGCTTCTCGAGCTTATTCCGGCCAAACCACGATGGAATAGGGAGCTGCTGGTGGCGGGGAAGGTTGAAGAAGGAGGTGGCACGCCGGGAGGCACACCGACGGCAAGGGGAAAGCTGACAGACGGCGGTGATGTCGAGGCAGGCGTGCGTCGGGTTGAAGAAGAAGACGATGACAAGAAACGTAAATAACTCAAACTTTATTTTTGTTGAATAATAAATATATATGTATATATATATACATTTACACTATATATTAAAATAATATAAACTCACACACATTAAATATACACCACACACATATAATTTAATATTTTAATAATTTATACACTAAAAATAATTAAATAATATTAAAACTAATTAATAAATAATAATAATAAAAAAAATATTAGGGTAATTAATTAAACCCTAATTTAATTCAAACATATATATATATATATATATATATATATATATATATACTTTATTTTAGCACTTTAAAAAATATATATGAGTTCATGCAAATGCATAAATCTACTTAAAATAATTAATAGTAAATCATTTACGTGAAAATTTCCCCGAAAATAGAATTCTCGGGAAAATTTTACGTAAAGTACTTAAAATAATATAAAATAATTAAATAAGTGTTAATTAAATAACAAACTCATAAAATATCAATATTATATATCAAAAATTATTAACACTGCATATCCCGATACAGTATTAAAATATTTAAAAACACGGGATATTACATATTCGATTAAAATTTAATTTTAATTTAATGAAATTATTTAATTAATTATTTTAATATGTATATATATTATTTACAATTCGTATAAGGTGTGAATTCACTATTACTATTATGTAAATATTTATAAAATAAAAAATTATTTATTAAATTTTAACTTAAAGTAAATATTACATACTTATTGAAAAAATATTTAAATTATTAAGAAAATCTCAGATATTTTATACAAAAAAATAAAAATTCAAAAAATCCACCAATTAATCGGTATAAAATTGCCGTTACTGTACAATCCCATTTTTCAATACAGTTCGGTTCAATTTTTTTTTTTCCTGATATGGTTCAAAATGAAAATTTTTTGAAAATTTAAGAATTAAAACACATTCATTTAAAAATTATAAATAAAAGTGCACACAATAAATTTATATTATAAAATAAAAAATAATAACATATTATTTTCTGCCAAAGAATAAAATGATATAAAATAAATAAAAGAATAGATATATAAATATATTAAAAACAGTCTCCAAAAAGAACTACTGAATAAAATTGACATGGTCTTAACCAAATGAGTGTAAATGACTTGATTTTAATATTTGATACAATTTTCATACTTTTTAGGTTTTAAATTTAAATTGTAATATAATGGTCATTGCACGTTCTTACTTGCTACTGCTGCTACTACTATAATAATAATAATAATAATAATAATAATAACAACGGACTCATGCTGATGCCAGTATCTTCTCTCGAAGACGTTTGAAGAAGGCTACCATTTGGTCTGTATCTGGAAGATTTTCTTTGATGATGGGTGCTTCCTTGAAGTTGTTAGTCCATGCATGCAACCTTGGGAATTTGTGGGGTTCAAGTACTTTTACGCCTCCAACTTCTTCAATAACTTCTAGCCAGTGAGCAATACCACAGAAGGCAATGTCCACTATCCCAATTTTGTCTCCACAAAAATATTTCTTTACTGATCCCATTGCCTGTTCTTCAATGGTTTTTAGTATCTCCAAGCTGTCCTTCTCTGCCTTTTCTTGCTCTTCTGCACTCGTTCGGTGTATCATCCAAATTGTTGGTCCCTGTGATTAAGTGCCAATAACTAAGTACCAATATAAATAAAAGCAATTATCACTCAAAGTTGAGTAATATCAATAAGAATAAACCAATTGGTATAGGCTATTAGGAGAAGAAAAAACAAAAGGGTACATATAAGTGCAAGTTTTGCTTTCCGATTCATTTGATGTTCAAAGTTTGCTTAATGAGAAGCTTTGCAAAAATTTCATAGTTAGTCTTTTGGATATCTTATATGGATAGTTAGCAATAGTTAGAAAAACATATTTTCCTAAATTTCTTTTATTTAATTACTTTATAATTATTTTGCTATTAACATTGAATTTTCTCTGTTTTTTCCCAGATGTAGAGTGTGAAAGAGGTGTTGGACTTTGTTTACTCCTTTTTATTTAGAAAAGTTAAATTTAGAGCTATTTTATTGATGATGTAATAATTTTTTTATTCCACTAATTGATATTGCACATAATGTTGTTGGATTATTATTAAAGATACTCATTTTTTATTATTTTTATTCATTTTGAATTTTATTAAAATATTTATAGAAATATATTTTCTTAATATTTGGACATTTTAATTTGTTTGTTACAAAATTTAGTAGTGTCATTGCAAAAATGATTGCCGACTGAAATATTTTGCGATTGATAAGTATGATTATATATAATAGTATTTTAATATAAAAAATAAACAAATAACAAAAAATATAATTATTAATAATACTATTAGCAATGAACTCATATTTGTAGACAATTTATTTTTAAGTCATTTATTACTTTTATTTCTTATTTTGCAATGATAAATAGACAAAGCAAACCCTACTTGCAGCACATTAATTCTTGTAGCTAATACTATTTATTGCACACAAAAAAATTCACACCAAATATTTTTAGACAATTATTGTAAAATATTATTTGCAATGCATAAAATGTCATTGCTATTACTATTTGCTACATATAAATTATTGTAGCTACTACTATTTGTGATGGACAAATATTGATAACTAATAATTTTGTCGCTGTTTTTTTAACTTATTTGCAACAATATAATATTTTATTTCTAATGACAAATTATCCATCACAAAGTATATTTGTAACAACATCGATGCAAAAGATATTTTTGCGAGAGAGGATTTGCAACGACGAGCGACAATCTAAATATTGTCGCAAATATAATTAGCAATAAAATGCATTAATTAGCTATGAGATTTAACATTCGGAAATGATCGTATTCAATAGCATCAATTTGATCGTTGATCGAAGACAAAGCTCATGCGAGCAGAGAGAGAGAAGAGGGTTTTGGTGGGGCTGTAAGAAGAGCACGAGGAAGTGGCGGTGGAGGTGGAATAGGGTTTAGGGAGTGGAGTATGTGGTGAAAGATTGGCGGATTGATTAGGAGAAGAAAAACAAAAGGGTACATATATACAAACGATAACCAATCAGACAGCTCCAACAAAGCCACTTATACAAAACCTCAAAAACACACATACACAAATCCAAACATAACAAGAACTGCACCATAAAAAACTCAGAAAACAACAGAGTCAGCCAACACAAACTCTTCAAGCGAAGAGGGGAGACTTATGCGACCAGCAGTAAACATCAACGTTTAAAGAAAACGAAAATCTGACCAACTGATGAGCTAAGATATTGGCCTTTCTAGGATCATAAGAAAACAAAATGGAATTAAAAGACAATGCCAAATCTTTGATATCAGCAACAATTAGCCCCAAGCTTGATAAATCGCGCTCAGAACTTCGAATCTTGGAAATAAGAACTTGGCAATCACTGTCAACAATGATTTTTGAACAGCCAAGGGAGTGGCCATAAGCCACACCTTCACGAATAGCCAGAGCCTCCGCAATATCCACCTCCATCTGATACAGACCTCTGACAATTTTAGCACCAACCACTCTACCAGAGCTGTCCCGAATCACCATTCCCAAGCTACCACACCATCAGATTTGAAACCTGCATCTGTGTTCAGCTTGAAAACAGTAGGTGGAGGTGGAATCCATTTAAATTGATTCCGAGGAGCATACAGAGCAGAGGCCGAATGTTGAAAAAAGCAGAAATCTTTTATCATCACCAGACATGGAGCAGGAGAAAAAGACTGGATCTTTAACAATGCTCAGCAACTGCGTAGCCAAGTCCCGTGTTGGCAAAAGATTCTACCATAAATGTTTCTCCAATTTTTAGATTTTTAAGTGCATGTGAAAAGATTGTTAACTAAGTTTTACGAGCGTATAAAAAAATAAATAATTTCCTAAAAATAAGATTTGACTTTTTTTAATTGATTGTGAATTTCTAAACTCTTTTATCATAATTTACTTAGATTTTAATAAAATTTAAATTAATAATGATAAAAGAAACTACTGAAAACTTAAAAGAGAAATTGTATTGATTTTTGAAGCTTAATACAAAATAAGAGTAGAGTAAAAGGAAGACAAAATTAAGAAAAAATGACAGTAACTACTAATGATTAGCTAATAATAATTGTTGATGATTGGTTGTGTCCTCAATTTGTATTCTTCCCTTACTTTTATAAGCACTCTTTCTTATATGCTATTCTCATTAATTCTTCAACAGTTAGAAGAGTCTTCTGTTTCTGATGAATTAAATTCATGTAATCTTCATCCCCAAATCGTCTGAATAGTTGTCTCATCTTCGGGACTTTCTTACTTTGGTGTCAAGTGCTTTGCAAAAGTCGGTCTCTAGAATCTTCTTGTGTTTTACTCTTTAAAATGTACTGAGCTAGACTTTTCTCTTAATTTGAAGGCTTCAAAATCTAATTAAATCAAACTGGTCATTAATTTAATGGCCTTAATACATTTTAGGCAAAAAATTCAATTATAGCACAAACAATATCAAATTCAAATCAGACTAAACAAAACAAAGTTGTGATTTTATAATAAAAACATATCAAACTTAAAGCACAACAACATTTTTATATGATTCAGTTGCTCAAACTTCATCACTAGATTCATAACGTGTTCCTCTGACTTTTCATAATAGATTTTTGATGTCGCAAGATGCTCTAATGGTGTGCACGGCTCTCCTTCACAGCTCAAAAAAAAAAAGAAAGAAGAAAAGAAGATGACACTGTTGAGATAGTCTAAGCTAGAGACGAGATTTTGCTTTTTTTTTTTTTCTTTAATGAACCAAAAAGCTAGATTTTAACAAAAGAAATAAACACGTAGGTTTTACGTAAATGATGGAAATGGGTACATTCTAATTATTTTTGGTTTTAGGGTAAGCTAGTAATAAAAAAAACTTGAGTTATTTTAATTGTTGGCTTAGTTTTTTTGGACATTTTAGTAAAAATCCCTATATTTATTTGGTATGCCATTGAGTTTCAGAGCCCATTTCACTCTGCAACTATAGGGACTAGCCATGTTCCATGTAACTTAACTTCAGCCATATCTTGAGAGGTTTGTGTGAGAGTGTGTTTTTTTTGTGATTTTCTTCACCAAAACTACTCTCTTTTTGTACCTATAAATGGAGCCTTCCAAGAAATAAATGTTCTTCATTTCTTGTCTAGCAGAAACTAATCGAGCGATCTCTAACTTGGCCTCACAGTAAAGTAAAGGGGTGCACCTTCTAACATCTCGTATCCTATCATGTTTGTATGGTGGCGCGATGTATACCCAAAAAGTGCAGTCCTATAATCAATTGCTTTCTAGTCTAATGGTCCAGAGGTCTATCGTGCAAAATAAAAATCCCTTATTGGATTGGGCTTGCTTGGAGAAGGCACTGGCGCCCAAGGCATTAGATTAGTCTTTCGGATCTTCTTTGTCGTACACCATGTGTCTTCCTCGTCTGTTCTCATTTCCCTATCATTCGCGCTCTTATTGAGCGGCTCTCCACATTCGCATGGGCTGCTAACATCTAGGTGTGAGCTACAAACATTCTCTAGAAGGGTCTCCTTTACCACCTTAGAGAGCAGCTTCAGATCTGGACTCACTCACTTCCTCCGCCATTGGATCGAGTTCACTTACGCTTTCCCTTCTCATCTAAAGGTTTTGGAACTTCAACTATTATAGGGAGAAAAGAATCATAGATATGCCGGTCATTAGAAGGAAGAATCGCCATAAAAAGATCCTCGTGTATCATTTGTAGCAAAACTATGAACGGGAGCTAGCAATCCGGACTTTATTGAAAAGGTTCCTAAGACACAGCATGGAAGAGTCATAATATTAAGAAACGAGGTCCAAGAATGAAGAAGGGGTAGAATTACGTGTTGTTTTGTTTGATTCATTGATTTGGACCTTTCCCATTTTAATACATAAAAAGAAAGAAGTATCTAAGACAAGAAAGATTGGAATAAACATTTCTTTTTTCCGAAATGAGTTAGTAGAGAAGATTGGATGATAATTTTTTTTTTTAGGACAAATGGGGATGAAAGGTGTAATAATCCTAGTTTTTAAATTATTTTAATATTTAACAGATATGCAGTATTAATAAAGTTTAAAAATAAAATTAATTATTTATTATTTGATGATTATTACTATCATTATTTTATGTCAAATTAGGGTTTTTTGTGAATATTTATTTTGAGACTTAGTGTTTCGAATAATTTATTTATGTTATTCATAGTTATTACTTGAACAACATTATTTTAACAGTATTTAACTTAGTGTAATTTATCTTTATATTGTTATTATTTTATTAAGTGAACTACTTGCATGGAAATATATATATATATATATATATATATATATATATATATATATATATATATATATATATATATATATTGAAATATATGTATGTGGTTTATATTGAAGTTAAACATTATTTATGAAATAAAGTTTATTAACTATATAACATAATATGTATAACATATAATATATATACATATTATGCATTATACAAAAAAAAAAAATCAAAACAACTTACCCATTTATTTCTTCTCCTTCCCGAAACTCACCTCCCTCCCGCTGCCATCCCGTTTTTCCCCCACCGGTGTGCCTCCATTGCTTCCGGCAATTTATCCTTCCTCCCACTGCCATCTCTGCCACCTTCTTCTTCCTCTTCGGTCGCCATTTCCAGCTACGGCAGTAGCAACGACAATAATGTGGTTCCTCGCTGTTGTTCCACCTCTGCCACCAAATCGAGCTCTACAAGTGCCGTTGGACTCCTGGAGCTTCGAGGAGGTTGAATCCAAGCTCCATTC
The DNA here is from genome assembly GCA_947683625.1 of Mallotus nudiflorus. NCBI lineage: Eukaryota > Viridiplantae > Streptophyta > Magnoliopsida > Malpighiales > Euphorbiaceae > Mallotus > Mallotus nudiflorus. Next base: position 82,201 of record CANTUR010001032.1, read on the forward strand.
AAGCTCTAGCCTAGCCATTTGTGAGTTCTACTTGAGTTTTAGTTTTGAGCTTTTAGGGTTTTTAATTTTTTTTTTAGGTTGATTAGCTTGATTCAATCAATCTCCCTTAAAAAATATTATTCCTAGAAGCTCAATCTTCATCTAAATGTTTTTATTTGATTTTTATAATTTATTTAATTTTTGTGAATTTTTGATATTTTATTAATTTTCGTAAATTAATTATATAAATTATGAAATTGTGATTTTAGGTGTTATTAGTAATTATTAGTAATTTTATAGTTAAGTTTATGATTTTTGGTGAATTTTTTGTAATTTTTATAACTATTTTTAGTTTATGTCAATTTTGAAAATATAGGTTAAATATATATTTTGTTAGAAATAATTGGTTAATTACATGTTTTTATTGATATTATTGAGATATATGTTGAGAAAATAATTTTTGTGTATTTATATAATTTTTATTGAATTTTTTAGTATTATTAGTATTTTGTGTGTATTTTTAAATATTAGGGTTAATTTGGTAATTTGGTGGTAATTTTAGTTAAATATTATGTTCAATTGGTTTTAATATTATTTGAGGTATAAAAATAATTTTTACTAATTATTTACTAATTTTAACTAATTAATACTAATTTTTGGAAATTATTTTCAAATAATATATAATATACTATTTTTGTAATAAAATGGATTTTTAGTAATTTTTAATTTGTGTTTAGGCTAATTAGGCTATTTGGATTAGTAAAGTGACTTTTTATTAAATTATATTGAATTATTGAGAAAATGAATTTTTAATAATATTATATTATTAATTAGGGAGGAAAATAATTATTTTTGGTGTTTTAATGCTTAATATGCTATATTTTGATATTTGGAGGACCTATGTGATATTTATTGAATTTTAATATATTTTATTGTATTATTTGAATTTTGGTGAATTGTGAACCTTGGTTGAAAAATTTTAATAGTTCAGGATCCCAACTGAGGGTTGTGAGAATTTTTATACTCAAAATGTTTTTTTCTTGTAGGACCGGCTCTACTTTTTAGTAGAGAGATGTCCGTTTTACAGAGGAGGTTCTGCCTAATTTTCGATAGAATTCTCGTAAAACGTGACATCGGGTCAAATTCTTTTTTTGTGTCTGTCTGTATTTTGTAATTCTAGATCGAGTCTTTAGAAGCCTAAGTTAGATGTATTCTAATTTCGTGATCGCTTCTATTGTTTAGTTGTGCCGAGACCGAGACCTAGCGGATTAGGCCCGTCAGACCAGTCTCGTGGAGTGCATCCTTGTGAGTTATTATTATATATATACATTGCTTTAGGTTGCATTTTTTAGAATTATATGTTTTAAATATAAAGTTTTACATAGTTGCTTTGTTAAATGCTTAAGTATATTTTAGGTATATTTTTAGCATATTATTGGTATATTTTAAAATCAATGCATGTTTTCCTTTTGATTTATATTCAAATTATGTTTAAGTATATTATTGGTTGATTTTGAGTATATTTCATGATTTAATTGAATTTATTTTACGTATATATACTTGAAATATACTTAGTTTATTTTAGGTATATTTCTGGTATATATATGGTTTACTTGATCAATTTGAATGCCATTTTATATTATTTATCCTCGACTGTATGTTTTATTTTTTTAAATGAAGGATATCGATAGAACGTGCTTCTTAGTGGATAGCACTAGGACTGAGTACGTACCGGTGTGATAGATTGTAGGTTGAATTACTAACATATTTGTGGAAATTATAAGTTGATTGATTTGATTGATGTGAGATGTGATTGATGGTGTGATTGATGGAGCTCGGTTGACCAAGTGTCTCAGGGCCAATCACACTGACAGTTAGACTGCTGGAGCTCGGTTGACTTAGTGTCTCGAGGTCAGTCTACTGTTTAGTTGGATTAAGTGAATTTAGTTGTAACTAAGTGAGCCTGTATGGCTAGAGCGATTCCTATTGATATTTGAGGTTGCAATAACTTAGAGTTCTATTTGATCCTTCATAAACTGATGTTTTTCAGTATTAATTATAAAGTGATTTTTAGCATCTGTATGTACCTGCCTATATATATATTTATTATATATACTTATGAGTGTTTGCATTTGTCATTTAGTAATGCGTGTATATATATTATAATAATTCACTTAGTGAGGTCTGACTCCCCTCCATTGATGCTTTTACAGGAAAGTCCTCTTCTTCAGACCTCAACAGTAGGTCTATCCGTCGGATTTCTTTCGCCTCGGCTTTATTATATAAATTACTATCACAACCCAAAACAGGGGCCATGACCAGCGCTAGGGAACGATAATTCTTTCGAATCCGGAACCCATAGCAAGCCTTAAAATAAAATAAAACATGCAATAATAATAATAACATAATTAAAATAATCTGCGGCGGAAATAAATCATAAATAAAACAAAATAATAATCCATCACGGGATTTAAATCAATAACTCATCTCATATATATAAATAAACTTTTAATACAAATCCAGTTCAAATATTTAAAGTATATAACTCATAACAATATAATACAACATCTTTTTTCAATTTTTTACAACTACTGCAGTGTCTAGATCATAAAAATAAAGCTCAGGTAAGTAGTTTACATAATAAAGCCAGAGCGGAAGAAATCCAGCGTACGGGTCTGCTACTGAGGTCTGAGGACGATGACTCTCCTGAAAAATAGTCAACGGAGGGGAGTCAGACCTCATTGAGTGGATTACTATTATATATATATATATATATATATATGCATAACTAAGTGGCAATGCACACAATCAATAGTGTATATAATAAATATATATACAGGCAAATACACACAGATGCAATAAAATCATTTTTATATATTTTTATTTAAAATCACTGTTTATGAAGGATCAAATACAACCTTAGAAAATCACAACCTTAAAACAGTGTTAGACAACACTCTAGCCATACATGTTCACTTATTCCAAATATATTCACTTATTCCATTTAGACAGTAGACTGGCCCCGAGACACTAAGTCAATCGAGCTCCAACAGTCTGACTGTCAGTGTGATTGGCCCCGAGACACTTGGTCAATCGAGCTCCAACAATCACACTCCCAAATCATATCTCACACATCAAATAATCAAATCCAATCAATATCCACAAAATGGTTAGTAATATAGCCTAAATGCTATCAGCGTACCGGTTCGTACTCGGTCCTAGTGCTACCCACTAGGTAGCACGTTCTATTGATATCCTTCATTTTAAATATAAAACATACATTCATAAAAATAAATGATGCATGTAATTGAATAAAATCTCAACATAAACCATATATATACTAGAAATATACCAAAAGTAAACCAGGTATATTTCGAGTATATATACTTCAAATAAATCCAATATAATTGCAAATAAACTAGAAATATATTTAAAATCTTTTTAAATATAAATGTTTAATAAAACATGCATATAATTTAAAATATATAAAAAATAAACCAAAAATAAACTTAAGTACTAATTAAATCATTTATGCATATTTAATCAAAATAAAACATATATTTCTAAAATCATGCACCCTAGAGCATATATATATAAAATAGCAACTCACTATTTATTGCGCTCCTCGAGATGGGTCTGATGGGCCTGGTCCACTAGGCCTCAGTCTCGACGCAACTAAACAAACAAATAATGACAAGAATCAGAATAAATCTAACAGAAGTTCTAAAGACTCGATCTAGATTACTAGACACAGAATTAAATCAGAATTCGACCGGACATCACGTTTTATGAGAATTCTACCAAAAATTCGGTAGAACCTCTCCTGTAAAATGGACATCTCTCTACTCAAAGAGTACAGCCGGCCCTGCAAAGAAATACACTTCGAAAATAAACACAGAATTCACAATCACAATCCCTCGGTCGGACTCCAAACTACAAATCACTGACTAAGGTCCACAATTCAAAGAATATTCATAAAATATCAAAAATACCTGTAATATCCCGTGTTTTTAAAATATTTTTACATTGTACCGGGATATACAGTGTTAATAATTTTTGTGTATATATTACGATATTTTCATGAGTTGATATGTATTTAAAACCTATTTTTAATATTGTGTATTATTTACAGTGTTTTACGTAAAATTTTCCCGGGACTTGCATTTTCGGGGAAATTTTCACGTAAACAATGTATTATTAATTGTTTTAAATGTATTTTCGGACTTGCATGAACTCATGCGTATTTTTAAATTATTAAATAAAGCCTGTGTGTGTATAATTATTTAATTAGGGTTTATTATTACCCTAATATTTTATTAATTATTTATTTGTTTTATTGTTATTTAATTAATTTTATTTAGTATAAATTATTAAAATATTAAATTTTATGTGTGTGGTGTATATTTGATGTGTGTAATTTAATATTATTTTATTATATAGTGTAAAGTATATATATATACATATATACATTAAAATTTGTCAAATTACAAAAGAATTGGAAAATTACCAAACTGCCCCCGAGTCTTCTTCTTCCTCCCGACCGATTCTCCTCGTTGTCTAGACGCCTGTCATGCCATTTCTTCACCGTGGGTGTGCCGTCCGGTGTGCCACCGCCTTCCCCAACCTTTTCCGCCGCCTGAGGTAGCCGTTTCCGGCGCTTGGAAGTCGATTTTGGCCGGAGAAGCCGAAAATCGATCCACCGTTGATCACGTCGATTCTGGCCACCATTTTTGACACCGCCGGTCTCTTTCTTCTCCTTGAGCTCCGGTGAGTGTGATTCTAGCTTTGGTTTGAGCTGAATGAATTGCTTAGGTTTTGAATTTTCAATTTCGGCCTATTAAGGTTTTTAATTTTTTTTGAGCTTCGAATTGGATGATTCATGAAAACTTCCTTCAAAAATGTTGTTTCTAGTAGCTCAATCTACATGTATGAATTTTTGTATAATTTTTGGAGATTTTTTGGATTTTTGGGTATTTTTGAATATTTTAATATTATTTTCTAATTTTCGGAAATTAATTATTTAAATTATGAAATTGGAGTTTATGGTTAAATTAGGTGTTGAAATGAATTATAGGAATTTATTTGGAATTTTTATGAATTTCTAAGTATTTATTTTGAATTATTGAAGTTTATGTGATTTTGAGAAATTAGGGTTAAATGTGTTTTTATTTGAATTTAATTGGTTAATTGAGTTTAATTATTAATATTATTGATAAATATGTTGAGAAAATTAATTTTGGATAATTGTATGATTTTTGGTGAATTTTTGAAGTAATTTAAGTATATTAATATATATAAGGGTATTTTGGTAATTTTACCCTAAATTGTCTAAAAATGTAATTTAATTGGTTTTAATAATTATTTAAGGTATAAAAATGATTTCTATAAATTATTTAGTATTTTTAACTAATTAAAACTATTTTTCGTGAATTATTTTCAATTATATATATAGTATGCGGTTTTTTCTAATAAAATGAGTTTTTATCGGTTTTTACAGTGTTTTAAGGCTAATTATGTAATTTCTACTTATAAAATGAATTTCTATGTTGTAAGGATATTTTTGGTATATCTGGATATGTTCTGTGTTTGTGGACCCCGGTCGATGGACTGTAGTTTGGAGTCCGACCGTGGGATTTTGATTGTGTTGAGCTAGTTTTTCGAAGTGTATTTTCTTTGCAGGGTCGGCTCTACTCTTTTGAGTAGAGAGATGTCCATTTTACAGGGGAGGTTCTGCCGAATTTTCAGTAGAATTCTCATAAAACGTGATATCCAGTCGAACCCTAATTTCCGATTCTGTGTTTAATACTCTAGATTGAATTCTAGGATTTCTGTTAGGTTTATTCTGATTTTTATTATTTATTTCTTGTTTAGTTGCACCGAGACCGAGGGCTAGTGGACCAGGCCCATCGGACCTGTCTCGTGGAGCGCATTAGGTGAGTTACTATACTATATATATATACTTAGGATGCATGATTTAGAAATGCATGTTTTATGTTGATTAAATATGCATAAATACTTTGATTATCTCTTAAGTTTATATTAAGTATATTTTTGGTTTATTTTTGGTATATAATAAATTATATACGTGCTTTGTAAATAAAATATACTTAAAATGTTTTTGAATATATTTCCAGCTTAATTTATAATTTGATTGAATGCATTTGACGTATATATACTCGAAATATACCTGGTTTACTTTTGGTATATTTCCGGTATATATATGGTTTATATTATTATTTCATTTAAATTCATGCATCATTTATTGTGAATGAATGTTTTACATTATTAATGATGAAGGATATCAATAGAACGTGCTACCTAGTGGGCAGCACTAGGACCGAGTACGTACCGGTACGCCTATAGCTTTAGGCTATATTACTAACTTATTTGTGGATATTGATTTGATGTGATTATTGATATGTGAGATGTGGTTTGGAGGTGTGATTGCTGGAGCTCGGTTGACCAAGTGTCTCGGGGCCAATCACACTGGCAGTTAGACTGCTGGAGCTCGGTTGACTTAGTGTCTCGGGGCCAGTCTATTGTCTAAATGGATTAAGTAGATATATTTGGAATAAGTGAGCCTGTATGGCTAGAGTGTTGTTTAACACTGTTTTCTGAGGTTGCGTTATTCTAGGGTTCTATGTGATCCTTCATAAACTGGGATTTTTCAAAAATATATAAAAATGATTTTTCTGCATCTGTATGAATTTGCCTGTATATATACATATTACATATATACCGTTGACTGTATGCATTATCATTTAGTGTGCATGTATATATATTATAGTAATTCACTCAGTGAGGTCTGACTCCCCTCCGTTGACTATTTTTCAGGAGAGTCAACTTCTTCAGACCTCAGTAGCAGGTCAATACGCCGGATTTCTTCCGCCCCGGCTTCTTTGTGTAAACTATTTACTTGAGTCTTATTTATTTTATCTAGACACTGCAGTAGTTGTGATTTAAAGTATTGGATTTTATGTATTTTATTTAAAGAGATGTATTATATTGAAACTGGATTTGTATTAAAGAGATTATGTATCTATGAGATGAGATTTTGATTTAAATCCAGTTGATGTGAGTAATATTATGATATTATGATTTTTATTTTTCGCTGCATATTATATTGTTATTGTTATTATTGCATGATTTATTTTATTTTTAGGCTTGCTACGGGTTCCGGATTCGAAGGAATTCCCATTCCCTAGCGCCGGTCATGGTCCCTGTTTTGGGTCGTGACAAAGTTGGTATCAGAGCGGAGTTCTGTGTCAGGGCTTAGTTATGTGAGTTGTGGCCCTAGTTTTAAAGTTGTGTTTTCTGTTGGACTACTGCAATGTATTAGGTTCGAGTATGTCTTGATGAGTATTCCTTGCTGTAGTTTTCTGCATTATTCCTCCGTTGTCTATTTTGTCTGAATCTTTCATTTGTCTTTTCAGTATGAGGAGGCGAGCGCATGTCGCTCCACCGGTCATTGAGGCCGAGGATGATGAGTCTTTTCAGGATGAGGTTTTACATCCTGAGTAGCCAGTTAGACGTAGAGGTCGTGGCAGAGGTAGACCTCGAGGAGCGGCAGGTCGCCGTAGGCAGAGAGAGTTACAGGATGAGGAGCCTATTGAGCTTGAGTTTGATGTTCCTGTTCCTCCAGTTGTTCAGCCTGCCTATCAGCAGGGTATGTCTGACCCTGAGGCAGCTTTGTTCTATGCCCGAGTGGGCAGGATTGCTTTTGATTGTACTTCTGATCCTTTAGATTTTCTGTATGCAATTGAGACTAGAACTCGGACTGCTCACACCGAGTACCAGCGGATCATGATCGTCGAGTTTTCTGTTGAGGGACCAGCCCTAGATTGGTTCATTCAGATGATCCAGCCTTATATGATGACGATGACCTGGGCTCAGTTTCGAGAGCGATTTATGAGGAGATTTTGTCCAAAGCCTCTTCGTTTGAGTTATCGTCTTCGTTTGACCAGTATTTCTCGTGGAGATCGATCTGTAGAGGAGTATACCCGAGAGTTTCTTCGTCTGGGTAGATATGCTGAGGATCTGATGCGAGATCAGTATTTCGCTGTCACGACATACGTTACTGGTTTGGGTTCAGCTTTTGCTGGTATGCTGTAATATCCCGTGTTTTTAAAAATATTTTTACACTATACCGGGATATGCAGTGTTAATAATTTATGTACATTATATGATATTTTTACGAGTTAATATGTATTTAAAACCTATTTTAATTACGGTGTATTATTTTCAGTGTTTTACGTAAAATTTTCCCGGGACTTGCATTTTCGGGGAAATTTTCACGTAAACAATGTATTATTAATTATTTTAAATGTATTTACGGACTTGCATGAACTCACACATATTTATAAATTATTAAATAAAGCCTGTGTGTGTATATTTATTTAATTAGGGTTTATTATTACCCTAATATTTTATTAAGTATTTAATTGTTTTATTGTTATTTAATTAATTTTATTTAGTATAAATTATTAAAATATTAAATTTTATGTGTGTGGTGTATATTTGATGTGTGTAATTTAATATTATTTTATTATATAGTGTAAAGTATATATATATACATATATTTGTCAAAAATCAAAAAGTTTAGAAAATTACCATTTTGCCCCCGACTTCTCCTTCTTCCTCCCGATTCTTCCCTTCTCCGTTCCCGGTCGCTGCCGTGCTATTTCTTCACCGTGGGTGTGCCGTCCGGTGTGCCACCGTCTTCCCCGACCAATTCCGCCGCCTGAGGAGGCCGTTTCCGGCATCTGGAAGTCGATTTTGGCCGGAGAAGCTGAAAATCGATCCACCGTCAATCACGTCGATTTCGGCCACTGTTTTTGACACCGCCGGTCTTTTTCTTCTCCTTGAGCTCCGGTGAGTGTGATTCTAGCTTTGGTTTGAGCTAAAATGGTCTAGAATTGCTTAGGTTTCGATTTTGTCAATTTCGGCCTATTAGGGTTTTCGATTTTTTTGAGCTTCGAATTGGATGATTCATGGAAACTTCCTTCACAAATGTTGTTCCTAGTAGCTCAATCTACATGTATAAATTTTGGTAGAATTTTTGGAGATTTTTTGGATTTTTGGGTATTTTTGAATATTTTAATATTATTTTCTAATTTTCGGAAATTAATTATTTAAATTATGAAATTGGAGTTTATGGTTAAATTAGGTGTTGAAATGAATTATAGGAATTTATTTGGAATTTTTATGAATTTCTAAGTATTTATTTTGAATTATTGAAGTTTATGTGATTTTGAGAAATTAGGGTTAAATGTGTTTTTATTTGAATTTAATTGGTTAATTGAGTTTAATTATTAATATTATTGATAAATATGTTGAGAAAATTAATTTTGGATAATTGTATAAATTTTGGTGAATTTTTGAAGTAATTTAAGTATATTTATATATATAGGGGTATTTTGGTAATTTTACCCTAAATTGTCTAAAAATGTAATTTAATTGGTTTTAATAGTTATTTAAGGTATAAAAATGATTTCTACAAAATATTTGGTATTTTTAACTAATTAAAACTATTTTTCGTGAATTATTTTCAATTATATATATAATATACGGTTTTTCTAATAAAATGAGTTTTATTCGGTTTTTACAGTGTTTTAAGGTTAATTATGTAATTTTTACCTATAAAATGTAGTTCTGTGATTTAAGGATATTTTTGGTATATCTGGATTATGTTCTGTGTTTGTGGATCCCGATCGGTGGACTGTAGTTTGGAGTCCGACCGTGGGATTTTGATTGTGTTGAGCCTATTTTTCGAAGTGTATTTTCTTTGCAGGGTCGGCTCTACTTTTTTGAGTAGAGAGATGTCCGTTTTACAGGGGAGGTTCTGCCGGATTTTTGGTAGAATTCTCGTAAAACGTGATATCCAGTCAAACCCTAATTTCTGATTCTGTGTTAAATACTCTAGATTGAATTCTAGGATTTCTGTTAGGTTTATTCTGATATCGATTATTTATTGCTTGTTTAGTTGCGCTGAGACCGAGGGCTAGTGGACCAGGCCCGTCGGACCCGTCTCGTGGAGCGCATTAGGTGAGTTACTATACTATATATATATATGCTTAGGATGCATGATTTAGAAATACATGTTTTATATTGATTAAATATGCATAAATAATTTGATTATTTCTTAAGTTTACATTAAGTATATTTTTGGTTTATTTTTGGTATATAATAAATTATATACATGTTTTGTTAATAAAATATATCTAAATGTTTTTAAATATATTTTTAGTTTAATTTATGATTTTGATTGGATTTATTGATATATATATACTCGAAATATACTTGGTTTACGTTTGGTATATTTCCGGTATATATATGGTTTATATTGTTATTTCATTTATATTCATGCATCATTTATTTTTGTGAATGAATGATTTATATTATTAATGAAGGATATCAATAGAACGTGCTACCTAGTGGGCAGTACTAGGACCGAGTATGTACCGGTACGCCTATAGCTTTAGGCTATATTACTAACTATTTGTGGATATTGATTTGATTATGATTATCGATATGTGAGATGTGGTTTGTGGGTGTGATTGCTGGAGCTCGGTTGACCAAGTGTCTCGGGGCCAATCACACTGGCAGTCAGACTGCTGGAGCTCGGTTGACTTAGTGTCTCGGGGGCAGTCTACTGTCCAAATGGATTAAGTGGATATATTTGGAATAAGTGAGCCTGTATGGCTAGAGTGTTGTTTAACACTATTTTCTGAGGTTGCAATATTCTAGGGTTCTATGTGATCCTTCATAAAAGATGATTTTCAATAAAACATATAAAATGATTTTCTGCATTTGTGTGTATTTGCCTGTATATATATTAGATATATATATACTGTTGATTGTATGCATTATCACTTAGTGTGTATGTATATATATTATAGTAATTCACTCAGTGAGGTCTGACTCCCCTCCGTTGACTATTTTTCAGGAGAGTCAACTTCTTCAGACCTCAGTAGCAGGTCGATACGTCGGATTTCTTCCGCCCCGGCTTCTTTATGTAAATTATATACTTGAGTCTTATTTATTTTATCTAGACACTGCAGTAGTTGTGAATTACAGTATTGGATTTCATGTATTTTATCTTAAAGAGATGCATTATATTAAAACTGGATTTGTATTAAAGAGATTATATATATTTATGAGATGGGATTTTGATTAAATCCAGTGATGAAAATGATATTATGATATTATAATTTTTTTTATTTCCGCTGCATATAATATTATTATTGTTATTATTGCATGCTTTATTTATTTTTAGGCTTGCTACGGGTTCCGGATTCGAAAGAATTCCCGTTCCCTAGCGCCGGTCATGGCCCCTGTTTTGGGTCGTGACATTTGCCTACAGCAGGTCTTACTCTGGAGTCTGTGATTGAGTTAGCCAAGGAGATTGAGCTGAGATTAGTTAGGCAGGGAGCGATGCCTGATTATTACCAGTTGGGAATTCAGTCGAGTGGATTGCAGGCTACTCCATATTCGAGTTTTCATGTTGGTTCGAGTAGTCAGCAGTGAGGTCCGACTCAGCAGAGTCAGAGACAGCAGCAGCGAGTGCATCGGAGCAGTAGACATAGCCGTGGAGGTCAGCGTAGATCGTTCAGATTTGGGTCAGGTGCTTCGAGCAGCAGCAGTGGTCGTAGTTCTGGATCAGCGGCCAGTGTTTGTCAGACTTATGGTAGAGTCCATCAGGGACCGTGTTATCTGACACCGCTGACATGCTTCAGATGCGGGCAGACAGGACATTTTGCCAGATCATGTCCTTATTCTGGTTATCAGCAGCAGCAGTTTCCGCGATTCCCACAACAGTCGATTGCTAGTGCTGCACCCGTGCCATTTCAGTTGCCACCAGCCCAGCATCAGAGTTCCACTCAGTTTGTTCCACAGCAGAGTCGTGGTAGAGGTACTAGAGGAGGTGCCAGAGGTGTTGGCCAGGCTTCTATCAGTCAGCAGGGAGGTCGAGGTCAGGCCAGAGTCTTCCATCTGACTCAGTAGGATGCTCAGGCATCTAATGCAGTCGTGGCAGGTATTGTTTCTGTTTGTTACCTGGATGCTTGGGTTTTGTTTGATCTGGGTGCCACGCATTCGTTTGTTTCTCCTATTTTTGCTTCTAAATCTTGTTGGCAAGCTTCGAGGATGGCTTTTCCTTTATCTGTTGCCACTGCTCTGAGTGATTCTTTGGACGCCGATATTATTCTTTCTGGTTGTCCAGTTCTCGTGGGAGATAGAGAATTACCCGCTGATTTGATTTTGTTGGATGTGATGGAGTTTGATGTTATTCTGGGAATGGATTGGTTATCTCAGCACTTCACCGTGGTAGATTGCAGGAATAAGGAGGTGACTTTTAGAATTCCTGGTGAAGTAGAATTTAAGTTTGTTGGTGATAGGAGTTCAGCACCTCAAAATCTTATTTCTGCTATTACAGCTAGGAAGTTGTTGAGGAAAGGTTGTCAGGGGTTTTTGGCATTGGTTAGGGATACGTCAGTGGAGAAGTTATCACTCACAGATGTTACGATTGCTTGTGAGTTTCCTGATGTTTTTCCCGAGGAGTTACCAGGTTTACCACCTCATAGAAAGATTGAGTTCTGTATAGATTTGGTACCAGGTACTACTCCTATATCTATGCCACCCTATCGTATGGCTCCTGCAGAGTTGAGAGAGTTGAAGGAGCAGTTGCAAGAGTTATTGGATAAAGGTTTCATCAGACCTAGTGTTTCTCCTTGGGGTGCACCAGTCCTGTTTGTGAAGAAGAAGGATGGTACCCTGAGACTGTGCATTGACTACAGAGAGCTGAATAAGGTGACGGTGAAGAACAAGTATCCTCTCTCGAGGATAGATGACTTGTTTGATCAGCTACAGGGTGCACAGTTCTTTTCTAAGGTTGACTTGAGGTCAGGTTATCATCAGTTACGTATCAGTGAAGCTGATATTCCTAAGACAGCGTTCCGCACTAGATATGGTCATTATGAGTTTCTGGTGATGTCTTTTGGTTTGACTAATGTACCAGCAGCTTTTATGGACCTGATGAACAGAGTATTCAGACCGTATGTGGATCAGTTTGTGGTAGTCTTCATTGATGATATACTAGTATATTCAAGGAGTATGGAAGAGCATGTATATCATTTGAGGATTGTACTACAGACACTGAGAGATCATCAACTTTATGCTAAATTCTCGAAGTGTGATTTTTGGATGGAGAGTGTTTCTTTTCTTGGACACGTAGTGTCTAAAGAAGGTATTCAGGTTGATCCACAGAAGATTGAGGCAGTATTTGAATGGCCTAGACCTACTTCTGTCACTGAGATTCGAAGTTTTCTGGGTTTAGTCGGGTATTATAGGCGGTTTGTGCAGGATTTTTCCAGGATTGCAGCCCCTATGACTCGCTTGACTCAAAAGAATGTTAGATTCGAGTGGTCAGAAGCTTGTGAGAATAGTTTTCAGTTGTTGAAGGAGAAGTTGACCACAGCGCTAGTATTAGCTTTGCCTAATAGTGTGGATAAGTTCACAGTTTACTGTGATGCCTCTAGAATTGGTCTTGGTTGTGTGTTGATGCAGAATGGAAGGGTGATAGCCTATGCTTCGAGGTAGTTGAAGAAGCATGAGCAGAGCTATCCTACACATGATCTTGAGATGGCTGCAGTGATCTTTGCTTTGAAGATTTGGAGACATTATTTATACGGGGTGACTTGTGAGATATTTATTGATCACAAGAGCCTTAAGTACATTTTTCAGCAGCGAGATTTGAATCTGAGGCAGAGAAGATGGTTGGAATTGTTGAAGGATTATGATTGCGAGATTCTTTACCATCCGAGTAAAGCTAATGTTGTAGCAGATGCCTTGAGTAGGAAGTCCTCAGGTAGTCTTGCTCACATCGGTGTTGAGAGGAGACCATTGATCCAGGAGTTGCATCTGTTGGTGGATCAAGGTGGACTGTTAGCTCAGTTTAAAGTGCGATCTGATGATGAAGATCAGTAGATCAGGTGGACTGTTAGCTCAGTTTAAAGTGTGATCTGTACTGAGGGATAGGATTAAAGCAGCTCAGAGCCGAGATCCTATTCTAGAAGAGCTTGCAGAGAATGTTCGAGCAGGGAAGTTCACTAATTTCACACTCGATGATGATGGTGTGTTGTGGATCAGTGGTAGATTGTGTGTTCCAGATGTGGATGACTTGAGAGAAGAGATTTTAGAGGAAGCACATTCTACAGCTTACAGCGTCCATCCGGGTGTTACTAAGATGTACCACAGTATCAGAGATCTATACTGGTGGGATGGATTGAAGAAGAATGTCGTTGATTATGTTGCTAAGTGCTTGACGTGTCAACAAGTGAAAGCCGAACATCATAAGCCTTCTGGGAAGCTTCAGCCTCTTCCTATTCCCGAGTGGAAGTGGGAAAGGATAGCTATGGATTTTGTGGTCGGTTTACCTCGTTCGAAGGATGGATACGATTCCATCTGGGTGATCGTAGACAGGTTGACGAAGTCTGCACATTTCTTGCCTGTGAAAGCCACATATTTAGTTGCTAGATTGGCGAAGTTGTATGTGAAGCATATTATGTGCCTTCATGGAGTACCTATGTCCATTGTGTTAGATAGAGGTTCGGTGTTTACTTCTCGTTTTTGGCAGAAGTTGCAAGAAGCGATGGGCACTAGGTTGGATTTCAGTACTGTTTTTCATCCTCAGACAGATGGTTAGTCTGAGAGGACGATCCAGACACTAGAAGATATGTTGAGGATGTGTGTCCTGGATTTGGGAGGTAGCTGGGATGATCATTTGTCGCTTGTTGAGTTTGCATATAATAACAGCTACCATAGCAGTATTGGTATGGCACCATATGAGGCGTTATATAGAAGGAAGTGTAGATCCCCTTTGATTTGGGATAAGATTGGTGAGAGAGCTTTGACTGGACCAGAGATGGTTCAGGATGCTGTAGAGAAAGTCGACATGATTAAGCGCAGATTAGAGACTGCAGTTAGCAGACAGAAGAGTTATGCGGATCCTAGGCGCAAAGATGTGGAGTTTCAGGTTAGAGATTTCATTTTTCTGAAGGTATCTCCGATGAAGGGTGTGATGAGATTTGGCAAGAAGGGTAAGTTAGCACCGAGATACATTGGACCGTTTGAGATTCTGGAGAGAGTTGGCACTGTTGCATATCGGTTGGATTTGCCTCCGAGTATGTCACAGGTGCATCCAGTATTTCATATCTCGATGTTGAGGAAGTATATCTCAGATCCTTCACACGTGTTGCAACCTGACAGTGTGGAAGTGAGTGAAGATTTGACGTTTGTGGAAGAACTTGTGGCGATCGTTGATTATCAAGTTCGACAGTTGAGATCGAAGCAGATTTCGATGGTCAAGGTTTTGTGGCGTAGCGACAGAGTTGAAGAGCATACGTGGGAGACTGAAGCTGAGATGCGAGCTTCTTACCCGTATCTCTTTCCTTCTTGATCTTGTTTTCTGGAATTCGGGGACGAATTCTTGTAAGGGGGGAAGACTGTAATATCCCATGTTTTTAAAATATTTTTACACTGTACCGGGATATACAGTGTTAATGATTTTTGTGTATATATTACGATATTTTCATGAGTTGATATGTATTTAAAACCTATTTTTAATATTGTGTATTATTTACAGTGTTTTACGTAAAATTTTCCCGGGACTTGCATTTTCGGGGAAATTTTCACGTAAACAATGTATTATTAATTGTTTTAAATGTATTTTCGGACTTGCATGAACTCATGCGTATTTTTAAATTATTAAATAAAGTCTGTGTGTGTATAATTATTTAATTAGGGTTTATTATTACCCTAATATTTTATTAATTATTTATTTGTTTTATTGTTATTTAATTAATTTTATTTAGTACAAATTATTAAAATATTAAATTTTATGTGTGTGGTGTATATTTGATGTGTGTAATTTAATATTATTTTATTATATAGTGTAAAGTATATATATATACATATATACATTAAAATTTGTCAAATTACAAAAGAATTGGAAAATTACCAAACTGCCCCCGAGTCTTCTTCTTCCTCCCGATCGATTCTCCTCGCCTTCCGGACGCCTGTCACGCCATTTCTTCACCGTGGGTGTGCCACCACCTTCCCCAACCTTTTCCGCCGCCTGAGGTAGTCGTTTCCGGCGCCTGGAAGTCGATTTTGGCCGGAGAAGCCAAAAATCGATCCACCATCGATCACATCGATTTCGGCCACCATTTTCGACACCGCCGGTCTCTTTCTTCTCCTTGAGCTCCGGTGAGTGTGATTCTAGCTTTGGTTTAAGCTGAATTGGTCTAGAATTGCTTAGGTTTCGAATTTTCAATTTCGGCCTATTAGGATTTTTAATTTTTTTTGAGCTTCTAATTGGATGATTCATGAAAACTTCCTTCACAAATGTTGTTTCTAGTAGCTCAATCTACATGTATGAATTTTTTTAGAATTTTTGGAGATTTTTTGGATTTTTGGGTATTTTTGAATATTTTAATATTATTTTCTAATTTTCGGAAATTAATTATTTAAATTATGAAATTGGATTTTATGGTTAAATTAGGTGTTGAAATGAATTATAGGAATTTATTTGGAATTTTTATGAATTTCTAAGTATTTATTTTGAATTATTGAAGTTTATGTGATTTTGAGAAATTAGGGTTAAATGTGTTTTTATTTGAATTTAATTGGTTAATTGAGTTTAATTATTAATATTATTGATAAATATGTTGAGAAAATTAATTTTGGATAATTGTATGATTTTTGGTGAATTTTTGAAGTAATTTAAGTATATTAATATATATAAGGGTATTTTGGTAATTTTACCCTAAATTGGCTAAAAATGTAATTTAATTGGTTTTAATAATTATTTAAGGTATAAAAATGATTTCTATAAATTATTTAGTATTTTTAACTAATTAAAACTATTTTTCGTGAATTATTTTCAATTATATATATAGTATGCGGTTTTTCTAATAAAATGAGTTTTTATCGGTTTTTACAGTGTTTTAAGGCTAATTATGCAATTTCTATGTTGTAAGGATATTTTTGGTATATCTGGATATGTTCTGTGTTTGTGGACCCCGGTCGGTGGACTGTAGTTTGGAGTCCGACCGTGGGATTTTGATTGTGTTGAGCTAGTTTTTCGAAGTGTATTTTCTTTGCAGGGTCGGCTCTACTCTTTTGAGTAGAGAGATGTCCGTTTTACAGGGGAGGTTCTGTCGAATTTTTGGTAGAATTCTCATAAAACGTGATATCCAGTCGAACCCTAATTTCCGATTCTGTGTTTAATACTCTAGATTGAATTCTAGGATTTCTGTTAGGTTTATTCTGATGTCTATTATTTATTTCTTGTTTAGTTGCGCCGAGACCGAGGGCTAGTGGACCAGGCCCGTCGGACCTGTCTCGTGGAGCGCATTAGGTGAGTTACTATACTATATATATATACTTAGGATGCATGATTTAGAAATGCATGTTTTATGTTGATTAAATATGCATAAATACTTTGATTATCTCTTAAGTTTATATTAAGTATATTTTTGGTTTATTTTTGGTATATAATAAATTATATACGTGCTTTGTAAATAAAATATACTTAAAATGTTTTTGAATATATTTCCAGCTTAATTTATAATTTGATTGAATGCATTTGACGTATATATACTCGAAATATACCTGGTTTACTTTTGGTATATTTCCGGTATATATATGGTTTATATTATTATTTCATTTAAATTCATGCATCATTTATTGTGAATGAATGTTTTACATTATTAATGATGAAGGATATCAATAGAACGTGCTACCTAGTGGGCAGCACTAGGACCGAGTACGTACCGGTACGCCTATAGCTTTAGGCTATATTACTAACTTATTTGTGGATATTGATTTGATGTGATTATTGATATGTGAGATGTGGTTTGGAGGTGTGATTGCTGGAGCTCGATTGACCAAATGTCTCGGGGTCAATCACACTGGCAGTTAGACTGCTAGAGCTCGGTTGACTTAGTGTCTCGGGGCCAGTCTATTGTCTAAATGGATTAAGTGGATATATTTGGAATAAGTGAGCCTGTATGGCTAGAGTGTTGTTTAACACTGTTTTCTGAGGTTGCGTTATTCTAGGGTTCTATGTGATCCTTCATAAACTGGGATTTTTTAAAAATATATAAAAATGATTTTTCTGCATCTGTATGAATTTGCCTGTATATATACATATTACATATATACCGTTGACTGTATGCATTATCATTTAGTGTGTATGTATATATATTATAGTAATTCACTCAGTGAGGTCTGACTCCCCTCCGTTGACTATTTTTCAGGAGAGTCAACTTCTTCAGACCTCAGTAGCAGGTCGATACGCCGGATTTCTTCCGCCCCGGCTTCTTTGTGTAAACTATTTACTTGAGTCTTATTTATTTTATCTAGACACTGCAGTAGTTGTGAATTAAAGTATTGGATTTCATGTATTTTATTTAAAGAGATGTATTATATTGAAACTGGATTTGTATTAAAGAGATTATGTATCTATGAGATGAGATTTTGATTTAAATCCAGTTGATGTGAATAATATTATGATATTATGATTTTTATTTTTCGCTGCATATTATATTGTTATTGTTATTATTGCATGATTTATTTTATTTTTAGGCTTGCTACGGGTTCCGAATTCGAAGGAATTCTCGTTCCCTAGCGGCGGTCATGGCCCCTGTTTTGGGTCGTGACAATACCCTTATATACTAAAAATACATTTTATAAATCTAAATTACATAATCAACCCTAAAACACAGTAAAACCCGATAAAAACTCATTTATTTAGAAAAATCATATATTATATATATAATTTGAAAATAATTTACGAAAAATATTTTTAATTAGTTAAAAATACTAAATCATTTTTATACCCTAAATAACTATTAAAACCAATTTAATTACATTTTTAAGCAATTTAGTGTAAAATTACCAAAATACCCCTATATATATAAATATACTAAAATAAATCCAAAAATTCACTAAAAATAATATAATTGCACAAAATTAATTTTCTCAACATATATTTAAATAATATCAATAAATATACTTAATTAACCAATTAATTTCAATTAAACACACAATTAACCCTATTTTTCAAAATTACATAAACTTAATAAATTCCAAATAAATATATAAAAATTCACAAAAATTAAAAATAAATTCCTATAATTCATTTCAACACCTATATTTACCATAAAACACAATTTCATAATTTAATTAATTAATTTTCAAAAATTAGATAATAATAATAAAATAATAAAAAATACCCAAAAATCAAAATAAATTCCAAAAAAGTCCACAAAAATTACGGAGTATAGATTGAGCTACAAGGATCAAAGTTTGTGAAGGAAATTTTTATGAATCAATCAAATTAAAGCTAAAAAAAAAATCAAAAACTCAAATTGATCGAAATGAAGATCAAGCTCAAACCTCAACAACCACTCATTTTCTGGCTAAGAGATGCTTAGAATAGGAACCACTAGAGCTCAGGGAGTCGATGGAGACCGTCGGTGCACGAAATGGTAGTTGAAAAAGTGATTGACGGTGAAGAGCTTCACACATTGCCCCTGCAATATCTGGGCGTTCCAGCGAGCTTCCGGCAACCTAAACACGTCGGAGAGGAAGAGTAAGGAAGGGGAAAGAGGTTGGCGGCAGCTGGTGGTGGCGAAGGGCGGTCCGGTGTACCAAACCGAGAGGCACAGTGAGGGTAGGGCGTGGGATGATCGTGAGGGGAGGAGAAGAAGAAATAATGGAGGTTTTGTTATTATATGTACATATGCATATATTAAAACTATAGTATAAAGCATTTTTTAATATTAAAATAATATATATGTATTATAAACTACACATTCACACACACACACACACACATATATATATATATATATATAATATCCATGCAAAATAATAATATATATGTATTAACGTAGTAGTATTAAAATATTAATGCTTTACGTAGGGAATTATCAATACACTACTTCCAAGATAACATATTTTAAATACATATTATCGTAAAATATGTTAATTAAACGTAAAATAATGATACTATTTCACAAATAGTAAAATACTCAAATATAAATCTCAATTTTATTAACAAAATAATTAACTAGTAAAATATATATACATTATATTATTAATACTGTATATCCCGATGAAATCTAAAATTATTTAAAACTCAGGATATTACAATTACTTACTTAATTATTTATTATTGTACTCTAAAAAACTACAGTAGTTGTATTTGTAATATTAGTGAGTTTTATTTATTTTGCTATATGAGATTTTAATTCAGATGTTTAATCTGAATATTATATTAAATTATTTTATGATATGAAGTAGTTTATTTTATTATATTAAATTGAAATTTTAATTATGATATATTTATTTTATTTTATTTATTGTATATTTTTATTATTTTAAGATTTGTTATGTATTTCGAATTTAAAAGAATTTTCGTTATCTAAAATCGGTCATGATTTTCGATTTAAATCATGACAAAAGGAAAGGGAGTTGTGACCCAATCTGAAACCCTCAAAGTACCGATGATGGTTTTGACCATCATGGGATAGACGGCAATAAAATGTCATGTAGGTAAATAATATATAACGTGCACAGATTTATGAGAAAATCCATTTTTAACCCTAAATTATAAAAAAAAAATTTATTGAGCCCTTATTATTTCATTACATTTTATTAAACTTTTAATCTTTTATTTATTTAATTACTGAATTTTTTTTTATCAAACCATAAAAATTTTTTAAGTGGACTCCAATTATCAGAGATATTTTTAAATTTATATTACATCCCAGACTAATTTCCGTTTTTAATACTTTAATTTATCAGTGTTAACTATTGTACAAAAGTAATTAAAAAATGCTATGTCAGACATCCGTAAATCAACAATATTACCCAAACTTAAACACTCCCTTTCCCTTGGTCTCCACCACTTCCTCCCCTTGTCGGCCGCCTCTCTTGGCCGTCGAAACCCATCCTGCATGAGCCCATCACCGATAGCCAAACAAAGAATGGTGTTACTGGTGGTACCATGAAGTACCGTGGAGTCCGTAGAAGACCATGGGGCCGTTATGCAGCTGAGACAAGAGATCCTCAGTCTAGAAAGACGGTGGCTTGGTATCTTTGACACGGCGGTGGCTTGGTACCAGCTGAGATACATCGGATTTTCAGGTGTCATCAATGACTCCATTTCTTGAATGTCATCAAACATTTTTTGCATAAATTGCTGGTTTTTTTTTTATTGTTGAAGATCGGATTTTAAGGACTGGAGGGAGTTTGATTTCTAGAATGGATGTTGGGAATCTGTAGGAGACTGCTGTTAGTAAGATGTGTTCAGTTTTTGAGAATGCAAACTGCTAATCATCATTTGCTTATGAAGGATTATGTGAGTTTGCTTGGAGCGACTTTGAGTAGATATGGTTATCCTGTTGATGCTTTATTAGAAGTTTTGAGTATGCATAAAGACAAGTATCATGAGCTGTTGTTGTCTGATTGTCGTAAACAGATTGCTGAGGCTCTAACTGCTGATAAGTTTTATGTCATATGGTGGTCAGCTTGAATTGTTTGATGTTGTTTAGAAATATTTGGACCGGCTTTTAGGTGAGGTTTTGGATGAAGCTTTGCTTAAGCTGATTAATACATCGGTTCATGTGGTTTCCCAAGCTATGCAGGTTGCAGCAAATATGGCCGTGATGGAGCGTGCCTATGATTTCTTTTTCGTCATGCTACACAGCTTTCTGGCATTCCTTTGAGAATGGCAGAGAGGGGTAGGAGGCAGTTTCCACTGAACTGTCTTAAAATTGATCAACTCAACTATCTTAAAATCCTTAAGATCAATTCCAACGTACTTGTCATTACCAATCCCATGTGCATCAAATCCCAAAATTTCAACCATTTTATCCTCATCTTTCCTTCTGTGATCAAAATAATTCTGTTACACCGATCTTTCCATCAATTCAATCCACTCAGGCAACGGGTGCACCACCTTCACTTCCGTTTTCTTCTTATTTAGCTCAATAGAGTCACTCGTTTCTCTCAAATTTAAACCAGAATCACCGCTATCCGTACATCCATATTCGAAGCCATGATTTTGATTTTGAGACATATATATATATATATATCACCACCCAATCAAGTATCAACAATAAGACACTAGTTCAAATCAAATACTCATTACCAGTTATATATTTGGATTTTTTAAATTTTTTTAAGTTTAGTTTTTCTCCAATCCTTCTCTGCATAGGCGAGACGGGACATCAAAATTCATTCCCTCCAAAATTTTTATATTCTCTTTAAAAACAGCGGGACAACTAAAAAGTTAAAACCCTTGCCATTTGAGAGTCCGGTAGTTTTTTCTACTGCAAAAAAAATTTACACATCCTCCTCACCTCTTCTTTTTAGAAAAACCATTTCTTCAACCTATGTATAGCTGGATGCCTAGCTCTTCCACCTATAATGAGGTTAGATATTAATATCTTTTTATGCATAAAAATTGGATAAAGTGATTGCAAAGAGATCTAAATTTTGAGCATTGTTGTTTTTGTGACTGCCAAAAAAAAAAAAAAAAAAGCTTAGATTTATTGATCGATTTGAGTGTGATAACATGTGTCAAGAATATTTTCTTCACTTGTAATGCACGCTGTTTTTTTTTTTTAAGGATTAAATGCACATGCTTTGATCTTGGAAGAACCCATCAAGAGATTAAACGAAGAAGCAGATATCTTGCTTGTGTTACTATCCAAACTCAGAGGTACGTAGTCGGCATAAAAGAATGAAAAATGTAAAAATGCAACTTAAATTTTTAGTAAGTTTTGAAAATTTTTTTAAACAAATAATAATCACTTAACAATAATACAATGAAAAAAATCATTAATATAAAATAATTAAGTCATTACTTTATTACAACAATATTTCAACACAACACGAATCCATAATATCAATAATACAAATTTCATAATCAATTATTGCGGTATTTAAAATTCAATTACATAATGTTCAAATCAAATAGACATACTTAGTGTAGCTAATGAAAGAAGAAACCTGACATAGACGATGACAAGTACTAGGTGGACTGTGAGGTTCTAAAAAAAATAAATTAAGGGGAATCAAACCCCACTGAGTGAATCAGTTTTATAAAATGCATGCTGATTTGAAAACATTTGTTAAAACCCTTTTTGGAAAATAAAATAATATAAAGTAAAATAAATATAAATATAAATATTAAAAATCATCTACTTTAATATAAAACTCTAGTACAAAATTGTATAAATTTATTTTTTAGTGAAAAATCTTATAGAACACCTACATCATCAAATTCTAATAGCCATTTGGCTCACTTATTCCAGTTGACTGTCAGTCCTAGAAAGCAAGCTCAGCTAGGGTCCAGTCACAGTTGGTCTCTTATTTCAAATGATCATTGGCGCCCAAAGAGTATGCTCAACCAGAGTCCAACCAATATCATACATTTGTTGAGAGCAGCAAACTCAATTAGGGCTCAACAATAACCATATATCTACTCAGAGAGCAAAATTTAACCAAGACTCTTATTTCACAAATCTTGCCCAGAGAGCAAACCTCAACCATGAATCACAAATTAATCAATGGTCATATAAATAATTATTACTAGTGCGCACACAAATGACACCTACTAGATAACATGTTCTACTATTATTTCCAAATCTTTTAAATCATAATAAATAATATAAAATAATAAACAAATAAAGCAGAATAAAACCAATTCCATAAAATATTCTTCAATTACTATTCATGATAAATAAAGAAATAATCATGCAAGTAACAATATAAATAAATTCATAAATAATTCATATAATCATTTCATTATTATTTAAATTATATGAAAATATAGTCAAAATCATCATAACACACATTCTGTAAAATCAACTCACAGGTTGAGCGTGCTGGGCTGTAATAACCCTAGTTTTTTTAAAAAATTATTTTAATATAAAATGAGATTTGCAGTGTTAATAAATTTGAAAAGTCAAATTTAATTATTTTACTATTTTGTGATTAATAATTATTATTTTAGGTTTAATTGAATTTTCTACATAAATATATTATTTTGGAACTGTAATGTCACGACCCAAAACAGGGGCCATGACCGATGCTAGGGAATGAGAATTCTTTCGAATCCGAAACCCGTAGCAAGCCTAAAAATAAAATAAACATGAAATAATAATTACAACAACTCTTAATGCAGTGGAAATAAAATCATAAATATAAAAATAATAATCCACCACGGGATTTAAATCAAATCCATATCTCATATATATAAATAAATCCTTTAATACAAGTTTCAGTTCAAATTCTCAAAATACATATGTCACGACCCAAAACAGGGGCCATGACCGGCGCTAGGGAACGAGAATTCTTTCGAATCCGGAACCCGTAGCAAGCCTAAAAAAATAAAATAAATCATGCCATAATAACAGTAACAATATAATATGCAGCGGAAAATAAAAATCATAATATCATAATATCATCCATATCAACTGGATTTAATTCAAAACTCATCTCATCACATATATATAATCTTTAATACAAATCCAGTTTCAATGTAGTACATCTCTTTAAAATAAAGTACATGAAATCCAATACTTTAATTCACAACTACTGCAGTGTCTAGATAAAATAAATAAGACTCAAGTAGACAATTTACATAAAGAAGCCGGGGCGGAAGAAATCCGGCGTATCGACCTGCTACTGAGGTCTGAAGAAGTTGACTCTCCTAAAAAATAGTCAACGGAGGGGAGTCAGACCTCACTGAGTGAATTACTATAATATATATACATACACACTAAGTGATAATGCATACAGTCAACAGTATATATATAATATGTATATATACAGGCAAATTCATACAGATGCAGAAAAATCATTTTTATATATTTTACTGAAAAATCCCAGTTTATGAAGGATCACATAGAACCCTAGAATATCGTAACCTCAGAAAATAGTGTTAAACAACACTCAAGCCATACAGGCTCACTTAATCCAAATATATCCACTTAATCCATTTGGACAGTAGACTGGCCCCGAGACACTAAGTCAACCGAGCTCCAGCAATCTGACTGCCAGTGTGATTGGCCCCGAGACACTTGGTCAACCGAGCTCCAGCAATCACACCCAAACCACATCTCACATATATCAATAATCATATCAAATCAATATCCACAAATAGCTAGTAATATAGCCTAAAGCTATAGGCGTACCGGTACGTACTCGGTCCTAGTGCTGCCCACTAGGTAGCACGTTCTATTGATATCCTTCATTCTTAAATATAAAACATTCATTCACAAAAATAAATGATGCATGAATATAAATGAAATAACAATATAAACCATATATATACCGGAAATATACCAAAAGTAAACCAGGTATATGTCAAGTATATATATGTCAAATGAATTCAATCAAATTATAACTTAAGCTGGAAATATATTTAAAAACATTTTAAATATATTTTATTCACAAAATATGCATATAATTTATTATATACCAAAAATAAACCAAAAATATACTTAATGTAAACTTAAGAAATAATCAAATTATTTATGCATATTTAATCAACATAAAACATGCATTTCTAAATCATGCATCCTAAGCATATATATATAGTATAGTAACTCACCTAATGCGCTCCACGAGACAGGTCCGACGGGCCTGGTCCACTAGCCCTCGGTCTCGGCGCAACTAAACAAGTAATAAATAATCGACATCAGAATAAACCTAACAGAAATCCTAGAATTCAATCTAGAGTATTAAAATACGGAAACAGAATTAGGGTTCGACTGGATATCACGTTTTACGAGAATTCTATCGAAAATCCGGCAGAACCTCCCCTGTAAAACGGACATCTCTCTACTCAAAGAGTAGAGCCGACCCTGCAAAGAAACACACTTCGAAATACAAGCTCAACAAAAATCCACAACCCCTCGGTCGGACTCCAGACTACAATCTGTCGATCGGGGTCCACAAACACAGAATAATTCCAGATATAATAAAAATATCCTCACAACATAGTAATACATCTCATAGGTAAAAATTACATAATTAACCTTGAAACACTATAAAAACCGATTAAAACTCATTTTATTAGAAAAACCGTATATTATATATAATTGAAAATAATTCACGAAAAATAGTTTTAATTAGTTAAAAATACTAAATATTTTGTAGAAATCATTTTTATACCTTAAATAACTAATAAAACCAATTAAATTACATTTTTAGACAATTTAGGGTAAAATTACCAAAATACCCCTATATATATAAATATACTTAAATTACTTCAAAAATTCACCAAAAATCATACAATTACCCAAAATTAATTTTCTCAACATATTTATCCATAATATCAATATTTATACTCAATTAACCAATTAAATTCAAATAAAAACACATTTAACCTAATTTTTCCAAAATTCCATAAACTTCAATAATTCAAAATAAATACTTAGAAATTCATAAAAATTCCAAATAAATTCCTATAATTCATTTCAACACCTAATTTAACCATAAACTCAAATTTCATAATTTAAATAATTAATTTCCGAAAATTAGAAAATAATATTAAAATATTCAAAAATACCCAAAAATCCAAACAATCTCCAAAAATTCTACAAAAATTCATACATGTATATTAAGCTACTAAGAACAACATTTGTGAAGGAAGTTTTCATGAATCATCCAATTCGAAGCTCAAAAAAAATCAAAAACCCTAATAGGCCGAAATTGACAAAATCGAAACCTAAGCAATTCTAGACCATTTTAGCTCAAACCAAAGCTAGAATCACACTCACCGGAGCTCAAGGAGAAGAAAGAGACCGACGGTGTTGAAAACAGTGGCCGAAATCGGCGTGATCGACGGTGGATCGATTTTCGGCTTCTCCGGCCAAAATCGATCTCCAGACGCCGGAAACGGCCTCCTCAGGCGGCGAAATTGATCGGGGAAGATGGTGGCACACCGGAAGGCACACACACGGTGAAGAAACGGCATGGCAGCAACCGGAAATGGAGAAGGGAAGAATCGGGGAAGAAAGGGATGATCGAGGGCAAAATGGTAATTTTCCAAACTTTTTGATTTTTGACAAATATATGTATATATATATATATACTTTATACTATATATTAAAATAATATTAAATTACACACATCAAATATACAACACACACATAAAATATTAATATTTTAATACTTTATACTAAATAAAATTAATTAAATAACAATAAAACAAATAAATACTTAATAAAATATTAGGGTAATAATAAACCCTAATTAAATAATTATACACACACAGGCTTTATTTAATAATTTAAAAATATGTATGAGTTCATGCAAGTCCGTAAATACATTTAAAATAATTAATAATACATTGTTTACGTGAAAATTTCCCCGAAAATGCAAGTCCCGGGAAAATTTTACGTAAAACACTGAAAATAATACACAGTAGTTAAAATAGGTTTTAAATACATATCAACTCATAAAAATATCATATAATATACAGAAATTATTAACACTGCATATCCCGGTACAGTGTAAAAATATTTTTAAAAACACGGGATATTACAGTCTCCCCCCCCTTACAAGAATTCGTCCCCGAATTCTAAAAAGAAAAGATCAAGAAGGAAAGAGATACGGGTAAGAAGCTCGCATCTCAGCTTCAGTCTCCCACGTATGCTCTTCAACTCTGTCGCTACGCCATAGAACCTTGACCATCGGAATCTGCTTCGATCGCAACTGTCGAACTTGAAAATCAACGATCGCCACAGGTTCTTCCACAAACGTCAAATCTTCACTCACTTCTACACTATCAGGTTGCAACACGTGTGAAGGATCTGAGATATACTTCCTCAACATCGAGATATGAAATACTGGATGCACCTGTGACATACTCGGAGGCAAATCCAACCGATATGCAACAGTGCCAACTCTCTCCAGAATCTCAAACGGTCCAATATATCTCGGTGCTAACTTACCCTTCCTGCCAAATCTCATCACACCCTTCATCGGAGATACTTTCAGAAAAATGAAATCTCCAACCTGAAACTCCACATCTCTGCGCCTAGGATCCGCATAACTCTTCTGTCTGCTAACTGCGGTCTTTAATCTTCGCTTGATCATGGCGACTTTCTCTGCAGCATCCTGAACCATCTCTGGTCCAGTCAAAGCTCTCTTACCAATCTCATCCCAACACAACGGGGATCTACACTTCCTTCCATATAATGCCTCATACGGTGCCATACCAATACTGCTATGGTAGCTGTTATTATATGCAAACTCAACAAGCGACAAATGATCATCCCAGCTACCTCCTAAATCCAGGACACACATCCTCAACATATCTTCCAGTGTCTGGATCATCCTCTCAGACTGACCATCTGTCTAAGGATGAAAAGCAGTACTAAAATCCAACCTAGTGCCCATCACTTCCTGCAACTTCTGCCAAAAACGAGAAGTAAACACCGAACCTCTATCTGACACAATGGACACAGGTACTCCATGAAGGCACACAATATGCTTCACATACAACTTCGCCAATCTAGCAACTGAATATGTGGCTTTCACAGGCAAGAAATGTGCAGACTTTGTCAATCTGTCTACGATCACCCAGATGGAATCGTATCCATCCTTCGAACGAGGTAAACCGACCACAAAATCCATAGCTATCCTTTCCCACTTCCACTCGGGAATAGGAAGAGGCTGAAGCTTCCCAGAAGGCTTCTAATGTTCGGCTTTCACTTGCTGACACGTCAAGCACTTAGCAACATAATCAGCAACATCCTTCTTCAATCCATCCCACCAGTATAGATCTCTGATACTGTGGTACATCTTAGTAACACCCGGATGAACGCTGTAGGCTGTAGAATGTGCTTCCTCTAAAATCTCCTCTCTCAAGTCATCCACATCTGGAACACACAATCTACCACTAATCCACAACACACCATCATCATCGAGTGTGAAATCAGTGAACTTCCCTGCTCTGACATTCTCTGCAAGCTCTTCCAGAATAGGATCTCGGCTCTGAGCTGCTTTAATCCTATCCCTTAGTACAGATCGCACTTTAAATTAAGCTAACAGTCCACCTGATCTACTAATCTTCATCATCAGACCTTGATCCACCAACAAATGCAACTCTTGGATCAATGGTCTCCTCTCAACACCGATGTGAGTAAGACTACCTGAGGACTTCCTACTCAAGGCATCTGCTACAACATTAGCTTTACCCGGATGGTAAAGAATCTCGCAATCATAATCCTTCAACAATTCCAACCATCTTCTCTGCCTCAAATTCAGATCTCGCTACTGAAAAATGTACTTAAGGCTCTTGTGATCAGTAAATATCTCACAAGTCACCCCGTACAAATAATGTCTCCAAATCTTCAAAGCAAAGATCACTGCAGCCATCTCAAGATCATGTGTAGGATAGTTGTGCTCATGCTTCTTCAACTGCCTCGAAGCATAGGCTATCACCCTTCCATTCTGCATCAACACACAACCAAGACCAATTCTAGAGGCATCACAGTAAACTGTGAACTTATCCACACTATTAGGCAAAGCTAATACTGGCGCTGTGGTCAACTTCTCTTTCAATAACTGAAAACTATTCTCACAAGCTTCTGACCACTCGAATCTAACATTCTTCTGAGTCAAGTGAGTCATAGGGGCTGCAATCCTGGAAAAATCCTGCACAAACCGCCTATAATACCCGGCTAAACCCAAAAAACTTCGAATCTCCGTAACAGAAGTAGGTCTAGGCCACTCAGATACTGCCTCAACCTTCTGTGGATCAACCTGAATACCTTCTTTAGACACTACGTGTCCAAGAAAAGAAACACTCTCCATCCAAAAATCACACTTCGAGAATTTAGCATAAAGCTGATGATCTCTTAGTGTCTGTAGTACAATCCTCAAGTGATATACATGCTCTTCCATACTCCTCGAATATACTAGTATATCATCAATGAAGACTACTACAAACTGATCCACATACGATTTGAATACTCTGTTCATCAGGTCCATAAAAGCTGCTGGTGCATTAGTCAAACCAAAAGACATCACCAGAAACTCATAATGACCATAACGAGTGCGGAACGCTGTCTTCGGAATATTAGGTTCACTAATCCGCAGCTGATGATAACCTGACCTCAAGTCGACCTTAGAAAAGAACTGTGCACCCTGTAGCTGATCAAACAAATCATCTATCCTCGGGAGAGGATACTTATTCTTCACCGTCACCTTATTCAACTCTCTATAGTCAATGCACAGTCTCAGGGTACCATCCTTCTTCTTCACAAACAGGACTGGTGCACCCCAAGGAGAAACACTAGGTCTGATAAAACCCTTATCCAACAACTCTTGCAACTGCTCCTTCAACTCTCTCAACTCTGCAGGAGCCATACGATAAGGTGGCATAGATATAGGAGTAGTACCTGGAACCACATCTATACAGAACTCAATCTCTCTATGAGGTGGTAAACCTGGTAACTCCTCGGGAAAAACATTAGGAAACTCACAAGCAACCGGAACATCTGTGAGTAACAACTTCTTCACTGACGTATCCCTGACTAATGCCAAAAACCCCTGACAACCTTTCCTCAACAACTTCCTAGCTGAAATAGTAGAAATAAGATTCTGAGGTGCTGAACCCCTATCACCAACAAACTTAAAATCTTCTTCACCAGGAATTCTAAAAGTCACCTCCTTATTCCTGCAATCTACCACGGTAAAGTGCTGAGATAACCAATCCATTCCCAAAATAACATCAAACTCCATCACATCCAACAATATCAAATCAGCGGGTAATTCTCTATCTCCCACGAGAACTGGACAACCAGAAAGAACAATATCGGCGTCCAAGGAATCGCTCAGAGGAGTGGCAACAGACAAAGGAAAAGCCATCCTTGAAGCTTGCCAACAAGATTTAGAAGCAAAAATAGGAGAAACAAACGAATGCGTGGCACCCGGATCAAACAAAACCCAAGCATCCAGGTAACAAACAGAAACAATACCTGCCACGACTGCATTAGATGCCTGAGCATCCTGCTGAGTCAGATGGAAGACTCTGGCCTGACCTCGACCTCCCTGCTGACTGGTAGAAGCCTGGCCAACGCCTCTGGCACCTCCTCTAGTACCTCTACCACGACTCTGCTGTGGAACAAACTGAGTGGAACTCTGATGCTGGGCTGGTGGTAACTGAAATGGCACGGGTGCTGCACTAGCAATCGACTGCTGTGGGAATCGTGGAATCTGCTGCTCCTGATACCCAGAATAAGGACACGATCTGGCAAAATGTCCTGTCTGTCCGCATCTGAAACATGTCAGTGGTGTCAGATAACACGGTCCCTGATGAACTCTACCACAAGTCTGACAAACACTGGCCGCTAATCCAGAACTACGACCACTGCTGCTG
Source organism: Mallotus nudiflorus (assembly GCA_947683625.1). NCBI lineage: Eukaryota > Viridiplantae > Streptophyta > Magnoliopsida > Malpighiales > Euphorbiaceae > Mallotus > Mallotus nudiflorus. Next base: position 113,651 of record CANTUR010001032.1, read on the forward strand.
CTCGAAGCACCTGACCCAAATCTGAATGATCTACGCTGACCTCCACGGCCATGTCTACTGCTCCGATGCACTCGCTGCTGCTGCCTCTGACTCTGCTGAGTCGAACCTCGCTGCTGACTACTCGAACCAACATGAAAACTCGAATATGGAGTAGCCTGCGATCCACTCGACTGAACTCCTAACTGATAATAATCAGGCATCGCTCCCTGCCTAACTAATCTCAGCTCAATCTCCTTAGCTAGCTCAATCATAGACTCGAGAGTAAGGCCTGCTGTAGGCATACCAGCAAAAGCTGAGCCCAAACCAATAACATACGTAGTGACTGCGAAATACTGATCTCGTATCAGATCCTTAGCATATCTACCCAGACGAAGAAACTCTCGGGTATACTCTTCTACAGATCGATCTCCACGAGAAATACTAGTCAATCGAAGATGATAACTCAAACGAAGAGGCTCTGGACAAAATCTCCTCATGAACCGCTCTCGAAACTGAGCCCAGGTCATCGTCATCATATAGGGCTGGATCATCTGAATGAACCAATCTAGAGCTGGTCCCTCAACAGACAACTCGACGATCATGATCCTCTGGTACTCGGTATGAGCAGTCCGAGTCCTAGTCTCAATCGCATGCAAAAAATCTAAAGGATCAGAAGTACCATCAAAAGTAATCCTGCCAACTCGGGCATAGAACAAAGCTGCCTCAGGGTCAGACATACCCTGTTGATAGGCAGGCTGAACAGGCTGAACAACTGGAGGAACAGGAACATCAAACTCAGGCTCAACAGGCTCCTCGTCCTGTAACTCTCTCTGCCTACGACGACCTGCCGCTCCTCGAGGTCTACCTCTGCCACGACCTCTACGTCTAACTGCCTGCTCAGGAGGTAAAACCTCATCCTGAAAAGACTCATCATCCTCGGCCTCAACGACCGGTGGAGCGACACGCGCTCGCCTCCTCATTCTGAAAAGACAAACGGAAAGATTCAGACAAAACAGACAATGGAAGAATAACGCTGAAAACTACAGCAAAGAATACTTATCAAGACATACTCGAACCTAATACACTGCAGTAGTCCAACAGAAAACACAACTTTAAAACTAGGGCCACAACTCACATAACTAAACCCTGACACAGAACTCCGCTCTGATACCAACTTTGTCACGACCTAAAATAGGGGCCATGACCGGCGCTAGGGAATGGGAATTCTTTCGAATCCGGAACCCGTAGCAAGCCTAAAAAAATAAAATAAATCATGCCATAATAACAGTAACAATATAATATGCAGCGGAAAATAAAAATCATAATATCATAATATCATCCATATCAACTGGATTTAATTCAAAACTCATCTCATCACATATATATAATCTTTAATACAAATCCAGTTTCAATGTAGTACATCTCTTTAAAATAAAGTACATGAAATCCAATACTTTAATTCACAACTACTGCAGTGTCTAGATAAAATAAATAAGACTCAAGTAGACAATTTACATAAAGAAGCCGGGGCGGAAGAAATCCGGCGTATCGACCTGCTACTGAGGTCTGAAGAAGTTGACTCTCCTAAAAAATAGTCAACGGAGGGGAGTCAGACCTCACTGAGTGAATTACTATAATATATATACATACACACTAAGTGATAATGCATACAGTCAACAGTATATATATAATATGTATATATACAGGCAAATTCATACAGATGCAGAAAAATCATTTTTATATATTTTACTGAAAAATCCCAGTTTATGAAGGATCACATAGAACCCTAGAATATCGTAACCTCAGAAAATAGTGTTAAACAACACTCAAGCCATACAGGCTCACTTAATCCAAATATATCCACTTAATCCATTTGGACAGTAGACTGGCCCCGAGACACTAAGTCAACCGAGCTCCAGCAGTCTGACTGCCAGTGTGATTGGCCCCGAGACACTTGGTCAACCGAGCTCCAGCAATCACACCCAAACCACATCTCACATATATCAATAATCATATCAAATCAATATCCACAAATAGCTAGTAATATAGCCTAAAGCTACAGGCGTACCGGTACGTACTCAGTCCTAGTGCTGCCCACTAGGTAGCACGTTCTATTGATATCCTTCATTCTTAAATATAAAACATTCATTCACAAAAATAAATGATGCATGAATATAAATGAAATAACAATATAAACCATATATATACCGGAAATATACCAAAAGTAAACCAGGTATATGTCAAGTATATATATGTCAAATGAATTCAATCAAATTATAACTTAAGCTGGAAATATATTTAAAAACATTTTAAATATATTTTATTCACAAAATATGCATATAATTTATTATATACCAAAAATAAACCAAAAATATACTTAATGTAAACTTAAGAAATAATCAAATTATTTATGCATATTTAATCAACATAAAACATGCATTTCTAAATCATGCATCCTAAGCATATATATATAGTATAGTAACTCACCTAATGCGCTCCACGAGACAGGTCCGACGGGCCTGGTCCACTAGCCCTCGGTCTCGGCGCAACTAAACAAGCAATAAATAATCGACATCAGAATAAACCTAACAGAAATCCTAGAATTCAATCTAGAGTATTAAAATACGGAAACAGAATTAGGGTTCGACTGGATATCACGTTTTACGAGAATTCTACCAAAAATCCGGTAGAACCTCCCCTGTAAAACGGACATCTCTCTACTCAAAGAGTAGAGCCGACCCTGCAAAGAAACACACTTCGAAATACAAGCTCAACAAAAATCCACAACCCCTCGGTCGGACTCCAGACTACAATCTGTCGATCGGGGTCCACAAACACAGAATAATTCCAGATATAATAAAAATATCCTCACAAAATAGTAATACATCTCATAGGTAAAAATTACATAATTAACCTTGAAACACTATAAAAACCGATTAAAACTCATTTTATTAGAAAAACCGTATATTATATATAATTGAAAATAATTCACGAAAAATAGTTTTAATTAGTTAAAAATACTAAATATTTTGTAGAAATCATTTTTATACCTTAAATAACTAATAAAACCAATTAAATTACATTTTTAGACAATTTAGGGTAAAATTACCAAAATACCCCTATATATATAAATATACTTAAATTACTTCAAAAATTCACCAAAAATCATACAATTACCCAAAATTAATTTTCTCAACATATTTATCCATAATATCAATATTTATACTCAATTAACCAATTAAATTCAAATAAAAACACATTTAACCTAATTTTTCCAAAATTCCATAAACTTCAATAATTCAAAATAAATACTTAGAAATTCATAAAAATTCCAAATAAATTCCTATAATTCATTTCAACACCTAATTTAACCATAAAATCAAATTTCATAATTTAAATAATTAATTTCCGAAAATTAGAAAATAATATTAAAATATTCAAAAATACCCAAAAATCCAAACAATCTCCAAAAATTCTACAAAAATTCATACATGTATATTAAGCTACTAGGAACAACATTTGTGAAGGAAGTTTTCATGAATCATCCAATTTGAAGCTCAAAAAAAATCAAAAACCCTAATAGGCCGAAATTGACAAAATCGAAACCTAAGCAATTCTAGACCATTTTAGCTCAAACCAAAGCTAGAATCATACTCACCGGAGCTAAAGGAGAAGAAAGAGACTGGCGGTGTTGAAAACGGTGGCCGGAATCGGCATGATCGATGGTGGATCGATTTTCGGCTTCTCCGGCCAAAATCGATCTCCAGACGCCGGAAACGGCCTCCTCAGGCGGCGAAATTGGTCGGGGAAGACGGTGGCACACCGGACGGCACACCCACAGTGAAGAAACGGCACGGCAGCAACCGGAAATGGAGAAGGGAAGAATCGGGGAAGAAAGGGATGATCGGGGGCAAAATGGTAATTTTCCAAACTTTTTGATTTTTGACAAATATATGTATATATATATATACTTTATACTATATATTAAAATAATATTTAATTACACACATCAAATATACACCACACACATAAAATATTAATATTTTAATACTTTATACTAAATAAAATTAATTAAATAACAATAAAACAAATAAATACTTAATAAAATATTAGGGTAATAATAAACCCTAATTAAATAATTATACACACACAGGCTTTATTTAATAATTTAAAAATATGTATGAGTTCATGCAAGTCCGTAAATACATTTAAAATAATTAATAATACATTGTTTACGTGAAAATTTCCCTGAAAATGCAAGTCCCGGGAAAATTTTACGTAAAACACTGAAAATAATACACAGTAGTTAAAATAGGTTTTAAATACATATCAACTCATAAAAATATCATATAATATACAGAAATTATTAACACTGCATATCCCGGTACAGTGTAAAAATATTTTTAAAAACACGGGATATTACAACATAACTCACACAAATGTAATACATAAAACCCACAATTTATTATAACTACTGCAGTTTCTAGATTATAAATAAAACTCAAGACTCAGATAAGCAGTTTACATAAAGAAGCCGGGGCGGAAGAAATCCGGCGTACAGGCCTGCTACTGAGGTCTGAAGAAGATGACTCTCCTGAAAAAAATGATCAATATAGGGGAGTCAGACCTCACTGAGTGAATTACAATAATATATATACATGCATACTAAATGACAATGCATACAGTCAACAATATATAACTAATATGTATATATATAAGCAAATACACACAGATGCAGTAAAATCATTTTATATATTTTATTGAAAATCATCGTTTATGAAGGATCGAATAGAACCCTAGAATATTGCAACCTCAAAATAGTGTTAGACAACACTCTAGCCATACAGGCTCACTTATTCCAAATATATTCACTTATTCCATTTGGACAGTAGACTAACCCCGAGACACTAAGTCAACCGAGCTCCAGCAGTCTGACTATCAGTGTGATTGGCCCCGAGACACTTGATCAACCGAGCTCCAGCAATCATACTCCCAAATCATATCTCACACATCAAATAATCATATCCAATCAATATCCATAAATGGTTAGTAATATAGCCTAAATGCTATAAGCATATCGGTACGTACTCGGTCCTAGTGCTGCCCACTAGGTAGCACGTTCTATTGATATCCTTCATTTTAAATATAAAACATACATTCATAAAAGTAAATGATGCATGAATTTAAATATAATAACAACAATAACCATATATATACTAGAAATATACCAAAAGTAAACCAGGTATATTTTGAGTATATATACGTCAAATAAATCCAATATAATTACAAAATAAGCTAGAAATATATTTCAAAAACATTTTAAGCATAGTTCATTAATAAGACATGCATATAGTTTAAAATATATAGAAAATAAACCAAAAATAAACTAAAAATAAACTTAAGTAATATTTAAACCATTTATGCATATTTATCAAAATCAAACATATATTTCTAAAATCATGCACCCTAGAACATATATATATAGAATAATAACTCACACTTAGTGCGCTCCTCGAGATAGGTCCGATGGGCCTGGTCCACTAGTCCTCGGTCTCAGCGCAACTAAACAAATAATAAATAACAGACATCAGAATAAACCTAACATAAAATCCTAGAAACTTGATCTAGAATATTAGACACAGAATTAAAAATCAGAATTCGACCGGACATCACGTTTTATGAGAATTCTATAGAAAATCCGACAGAACCTCCCCTGTAAAATGGACATTTCTCTACTCAAAGAGTAGAGCCGGCCCTGCAAAGAAACACACTTCAAACAACAAACACAAAAACACATCCATAACCCCTCGGTCGGACTCCAAACTACAGTCTACCGACCGGGGTCCACAATCCACAAAACAATAATGAAAATACCAAAAATGCCCTTATAACACAGAAATACATTTAATAATTAGAAATTATGTAATTAACCTTAAAGCACAGTAAAAACTGATAAAAACTCATTTTATTAGAAAAATCGTATATTATATATATAATTGAAAATAATTCACGAAAAATAGTTTTAATTAGTTAAAAATACTAAATAATTTGTAGAAATCATTTTTATACCTTAAATAACTATTAAAACCAATTTAATTACATTTTTAGTCAATTTATGGTAAAATTACCAAAATACCCCTATATATATAAATATACTAAAATTCATTCAAAAATTCACCAAAAATAGTATAATTATCCAAAATTAATTTTCTCCACATATTTATTAATAATATCAATAATTAAACTCAATTAACTAATTAATTTCAATTAAAAACACAATTAACCTAATTTTCCAAAATTACATAAAATAATTAAATTCAAAATAAATACATAAAAATTCATAAAAATTCCAAATAAATTTCTAAAATTCATTTCAACACCTATATTTATCATAAAACAAAATTTCATAATTTAATTAATTAATTTTTGAAAATTAGAAAATAATATTAAAATATTCAAAAATCCCAAAAATCAAAATAATCTAAAAAAATTCTACAATAATTCACACATGTATATTAAGCTACTAGGATCAACATTTGTGAAGGAATTTTTCATGAATCAATCAATTAAAGTTCAAAAAATCAAGAACCCTAAAATGGCCGAATTACCAAAATCGAAACCTAGGTAAATCAAGACCATTTTAAGTGAAACAAAGCTTGGAATCACACTCACCGGAGCTCAAGGAGAAGAAAGAGACAGGTGGTATCAAAAATGGTGGTCGAAATCGTGAGGGAAGAAGAAAATGCAAACTCTCGACTTTCCGGCGATAATAGAGGCAAACGGTGCCGGAGAAGAGAAGGAAAGGTGGCGGAACGGCTAGAGGAAGGAGGTGGTACTCCGGGAGGCACACTGACGGCAAGGGAACGACATGACAGATGGTGATGATGGCAAGGGAGACGCGCGCGGGTTGAAGATGAAGACGATGACAATTTTTGTAAATAAACCAAACTTTATTTTTTGTTAAAATATTAAATGTATATGTATATATATATACTTTACACTATATATTAAAATAATATAAAATCACACACATTAAATATACACCACACATATATAATTTAATATTTTTAATAATTTAATACACATAAAAATAATTAAATAATATTAAAACTAATAATAAATAATAAAATATTAGGGTAATTAATTAAACCCTAGTTAAATAAATAAATACACATATATACGTCATTTATTATTTTAAAAATATATATGAGTTCATGCAAGTATGGAAATCTATTTAAAATAATTAATAATAAATAATTTATGTAAAAATTTCCCCGAAAATAGCATTCTCGGGAAAATTTTACGTAAAGCACTTAAAATAATATGCAATAATTAAAATAAGTTTTAAATACATATTAACTAGTAAAAATATCATAATTATACATAAAATTATTAACACTGCATATCCTGATACAGTACAAAAATATTTAAAAACACGGGATATTACATGTAATATCCCGAGTTTTTAAATATTTTTATATTGCATTGGGATATGCAGTGTTAATAATTTTTGTATATATATTTATGATATTTTATGAGTTTATTGTTTGTTTAAAGCTAATTTTAATTATTTTATATTATTTTAAGTACTTTACGTAAAATTTTCCTGAAAATTGTATTTTCGGGGAAATTGACACGTAAATAATTTAATACTATTTATTTTGACTAGTTTTATGAATTTGCATGAACTCATATATAATTTTAAAGTGCTAAAATAAATTGTATATATGTGTACTTATTTAACTTAATTAGAGCTTAATTAATTTCCTTAATTTTATTATTTAATTTTTATAATAATTAATTAATTTTAAGTGTATAAATTATTAAATATATTAAAATATTTGTGTGGTGAGTATTATTTATGTGTGGGAATATATATATTACTATAATATAGTGTGGACATATATATATATACATATATACACAAATTTTAATAAAAATAAAAAACAAAAGTTACCCTAATTACAGTTTTGCCCCTCCTTCATCTTCTTCCTCCCAAAACATTTTCAGCCATTTCAAGCTGGTTTTCTTTGTTGTCACTATGCTTTCCAGTGTGCCACCTTCCCTTCCAGCCATTCCCGACGGCCCAAGCTCCCATTTCCGGCGTTGTTTGGCCGGATATTCATCAAGAAACCAAAAATCGACTTAAGCTCCGACCAAGCACTTTCCGGCCACCAAATTTGATGTCGTCGGTCTCTATCTTCTCCTTCATCTCTGGTGAGTGTGATTCCAAGCTTTTTTTCACTTGATTTAATCTAGATTTGCTTAGGTTTCAATTTCTTTAAATCAACCATTTTGGGTTTTGAATTTTTTTAGCTTTAATTTGATTGATTCATGAAAAATTCCTTCACAAAATTTGTTCCTGAAAGCTTAATATACATGATGTAATTTTTTTTTATAATTTTTGGAATTTATTTTAATTTTTGTGAATTTTTGATTATTTTATTATTATTTTCTAATTTTCGAAAATTAATTAATTAAATTATGAAATTGTGTTTTATGGTGATTATAGGAGTTGAAATGAATTATAGAAATTTATTTATAATTTTTGTGAATTTTTATGTATTTATTTGGAATTTATTAAGTTTATGTAATTTTGAAAAATAGGGTTAATTATGTGTTTAATTGAAATAAATTGGTAAATTGAGTATATTTATTGATATTATTGAATTATATGTTGAGAAATTAATTTTTGAGTAATTATATAATTTTTGGTGATTTTTTGAACATTTATAGTGAATATATATATATAGGGGTATTTTGGTAATTTTACACTAAATTGGCTAAAAATATAATTAAATTGGTTTTAATAGTTACTTAGGGTATAAAAATGATTTCTTCAAATTTTTAGTATTTTTAACTAATTAAAACTATTTTTCGTAAATTATTTTCAAATTATATATAATATACTATTTTTCTAAATAAATGAATTTTTATTGATTTTTAGTATGTTTTAGGGTTAATTACGTAATTTGGATTTATAAAATGTATTTTTATTATATAAGGGCATTTTTGGTATTTTATAATTATTTTGTGAATTGTGAACCTCAGTCGGTGAATTGTAGTTTAGAGTCCAACTGAGGGATTGTGGTTGTAATTCTGTGTCTATTCTGAAGTGTATTTTTTTGCAGGACCGGCTCTACTCTTTGAGTAGAGAGATGTCCGTTTTACAGGGGAGGTTCTGCTGGATTTTTGGTAGAATTCTCGTAAAACGTGATGTCCGGTCAAATTCCTATTCTAATTAAATTGGTTTTAAAATGTACACTTAGACATAATTATTTTATTAAATGATTAGTATTCTTTAGGTATAGTTTTAGTAGATTTTAGGTTTATTCTTAAATAATTGCACGTTAAATTATAAACCTACACTTAAATTATTTTTAAGTTTATTTTTGGTATATTTTTTATTTATTTCCAAATAAATACATGTTTTATTATTAAATTAAACCTAACACATTAGTGGTATATTTAGGATTTATTTTTGATATATGCATGCTAGATAATTAGGTTCATTTTTAGTATATTTGTGAATATATGTTAAACACAAACACATATTTAAATGAATATTTATACATAAATATTTTATTAAATGATTTGTGTATTTAGGGTATATCTTTTGTATATTTAAGTATATTTTTTTAAGAAAATGCATGTTATATTATTGTTACTCATTTAAATTGTTTTTAACTATATTAATGATTTAAGTTTATTTCATATTTTATTTGACATATATATATATATATATACCTGAAATATACTAGATATATTTTAGGTATATTTTTGGTATATATATATATATGGTTGGTTTTACTATTATGAATATTGTTCTACATTAATTATTTTTCGAATGAATGATTTATTCTAAGTGAAGGATATCAATAGAACGTGCTTCCTAGTGGGCAGCACTAGGACCGTGTACGTACCGGTACGATAGATAAGGATTGAGTGAGAGTTAAAATTGGGTGATTATAATTGATTTGACTAAGATTAATGGTACGTTAGATAGTGTGATTGCGGGGCCAATCACACTGATAGTCAGACTGCTGGAGCTCGGTTGACTTAGTGTCTCGGGGCCAGTCTACTATCCATAAGTGCATTGAATGATCTATTGGGCTGATTAAGATGTGAGGTGATAGATAGTGTGATTGTTGGAGCTCGGTTGACCAACTGTCTCGGGACCAATCACACTGACAGTCAGACTGCTGGAGCTCAATCGACTTAGTGTCTCGGGGCCAGTCTGCTATCCAGATTGGAATAAGTGTTCTATTTGGAATCAAGTGAGCTTGCATGGCTAAAGTGATGATGGGGTTGTAGAGGTTGTTATTATTAGGGTTCTATGGATCCTGCATGATTTTAATCAAATCTTTTCTACATGTAGTATATTTATAAAAGCAGAGTTTGGCATTCATGTGAAATGTGTGTGTGTGTATATATATATATATATATATATATATGAATGCTTGATTATTATGGTTTAGTTTGCATGTATATATAGTATAATAATTCACTCAGTGAGGTCTAACTCCCCTCAATTATTTTTTTCAGGAGATTCTTATATATATGAATGCTTGATTATTATGGTTTAGTTTGCATGTATATATAGTATAATAATTCACTCAGTGAGGTCTAACTCCCCTCAATTATTTTTTTCAGGAGATTCCATATCGTCAGACCTTAGTTGTAGAGTTCCTCGCCGGTGTTCTTCAGTCCCAGCTATTTTATGCAAATATATATTTTGAACTTTGAATTGTATTCTAGAAATTACAGTAGTAGTGTTATAATTTTTGGAAGTGTATTATTTTGTTTGGATATTAAATACTCTGAGAATTTGTATTTAAACATTATACGAATATGTATTCATTTATAAAAGGATTTAGAGTATTTATTTTATTTATTGATTCAGAAAAATTTTAATTCGGTCGTACTTTTATTTATTTATTGTGTGATTTTATTTTCTTAGGCTTGCTACGGGTTTCAGATTCAAAAGAATTCCCGTTCCCTAGCGCTGGTCATGACTCCTAGTTTGGGTCGTGACAAAGTTGGTATCAGAGCATAGGTTTAGAGATGTGGACCTAGGTTGTCGAGTCATGTTTTCTTTGGAACCACTGCAGCAAATTAGGTTTGGTCATGTCTTTGAAAAGTCTTCCTTGCATTAGGAATTTCGCGTAACTGTTAGGGTGTTTGATGTTGTGATTTTTTGAACTATTTGTTTATTTTTTTGCTCCTTGATGATTGCCTTGAGCGTGAGTCGCTCCATCGATCGATGATAGTTAATCTTCTGAGCATGAGGTTCTACCCCTTATGTAGCCTATTAGGCGTAGGGGTAGAGATGGATTTAGAAGGCCTGATGATCGCTATTGACAGTAGGAATAACTAAATGAGGAGCTGGTGGCTTAACATTGCAATGATGTTGCTTCTGCAATAGGAGTTTCGCATGATGTGGTGCTGATACCTTCAATCGTTCAGCAGATGTAATTTATTTTTCAGTCAAGAACTTGAGACATGTCAATTCTGTGTATATTCTATATTCTGAATTCTGTTGATTTCCATATCTTTTCAGCACAGTGAATGTGAATTATTTCTTTTGTCGAGACAATATTGATAATCAGTCTTTTCAAGTTCAAGTTATGGTTATAGTTCCAGCTCTACTACACCTATCTAGTATAGGGGTAGGTTAGAGGCAACATTAACTCAAGGGTTAAGGTAGTCATTGTAAGTAGTACAAGCATTCCTTTTGGACTTGAACGTGCAATAATTGTGGCCAGGATAGCCGAGATTAATAAGAGCTTGATAGCATTTAGTCAAGTTTGGTAGTTGTTTGATATGCTTTGATGGGGGAATTGGAAAATGTCTAATGAAGACGAATCACTCTTGTATTCCTTATGGCAAGCTGTCAGTTCTGACTGCAACATATAATTTGAGTTAAAGGGGGATTTCTAAGATACTTCCATCCACCTTTAAGGAAGGATAATTACTTGTATTAGCTATTGCACAGAGTAAGGGAAGAGCAATCAGTTGAGAAGATTACCTGTAAACTCTTCAATCTGATACGTCATGCTGAAGACGTAATACAGTATAAGAGGAGACTGGTAGAATTATGTGTTACAGGATTAAGCTTAATATATTGGCATCTAAACTGAGAATTAAGATTCAAAGAGTTATTATGAATTCAGTCTTTTGGGTGTAATTAATCTTGATGAGATGTGAAAGGGTTGTCAGGAATATCTGGCTCTAGTTGAGTATACTTCAGTGGAGAAGTTGTCTCTCTCAGATGTTTTAATTGCCTGTGAGTTACCAAGTTTACCACTTTATAGAGATTGAATTCTGTATCGATGTGGTTCCTGATAGAACTTCTATTTCAACATAGCCCTACAAAATGACTCTTGCAGAGCTGTAGGAGCAATTACAAAAGCTGTATGACCAAGGTTTTATCAGACCTTATGTTTCTCTTTGGGGTGCACTAGTCCTATTGTAAGGAAGAAGGATGGTACCTTGAGACTATGCATTGACTGCAGAGAGATGAACAGGGTAACAGTGAAGTACAAGTATCCTCTTTTGAGGATAGATGACATGTCTAATCAGCTACAGAGTGCACAGTTCTTTTCTAAAGTTGATTTGAAGTCAGGTTATCATTAGTTATGGATCAGTTTATAGTAGTCTTCATTAATGATATACTAGTGTATTCGAAGTGAATGAAAGGGCACGTATATCACTTGAGGACTATACTACAAACACTAAGAGAATGTCAGCTTTATGCTGAATTCAGGAAGTGTGATCATTGGGTGGAGAGTGTTGTTTTTCTTAGAATTGTGGCGTTTAAAGATAGAATTTGAGTTGATCCACAAAAGATCAAAACAGCATCTGAGCAGCCCAGACTAACTGAATCCATTGAGATCTGTAATTTTTTAGGTTTAATTGGGTATTATAGGAAATCTGAATAGAATTCTCTAGAATTGTAGCTCCTATGACCCACATAATTCAGTAGAATGGGAAGATTGTGTGAACAGATGTTTGTTAGAATAGCTTCCAAGTACTGAAGAAGACTGATTGATCTGAGGGTTACGTGAACTTTAGAGGATAAGACCTGATATCATTATAACATTTCATCATATCATCATAGCATTTCATTATAGCATTTCATCACGACATTTCATTCTAGCATTTCATCATAACATTTCATTATATCATCTCATCATGACATTCATCATAGCATGTCATCATGACATATCACCATAGAATGACCTGCTGATAGGAGATGCCCAAGTTAATGATATAGGGTTGATGTTGTAATCTGAGAAAGGGATTTTATATAAGTTGTGGAAATGAACTTGCAGTGTACATCCAGATGATTACCAAGAATTATCACAGTATTTAGGATCAGTACTAGTGGGTTGGATTATAGAAGGAGGTGACTGATTGTATTTCTAAGTGTTAAAATTACCAACCGGTGAAAGATGAACATCATAAGTCTTCTGGGAAGTTTCGACCTCTTTTGAATTTGGGTGGAAATAAAAGAGAATTATGATAATTTTTGAGGTTGGTTACCTCGTTTGAAGGGTGAATATGATTCCGTTGGAATGACTGTAGACAAATTGACCAATTCAGCTAATTTTTGGCCAGTGGAAGCCACTTATTCAGTAGCTAAGAGGGCTAAGCTGCATATGAAGCATATTGTGTGCCTACATGGACTACCTGTGTCCATTGTATATGGTAAAGGTACAGTGTTTACCTTTCGATTTTGGTAGAGATTGTGGAGAGTAATAGACACCTGATTGGATTTCAATACTGCTTTTCATCCTCAGACAGATGATAGTCTGAGAGGACGATCCAGACACTAAATAGTATATTGAAGATATGTGTTTTGGATCTAGAAGGTAGCTAGGTTGATTATATGCTACTTATAGAATTCGCTTATAATAACAACTACTATAGTAGTATTGGAATGACACCACCTGAGGCTTTTATGGAAAGAAATCTTAATTAGATATGAGATGGTTCAGAATACAGCAAAGAAGTTGTTGTGATCAGAAGAGCGATATGGATCCTAGATGCAGAGATATGGAGTTTCAGATCGAAGACTGTAATTATGAAGATGTCTCTGAAAAGTGGTGTGATGAGACGCATTGAACAATATAGAACTGAATGAAGATCTGAAGTTTGAGAAGGAATCAGTTGAGATTGTAAATTATCAAGCTCGATAGTTATGTTCGAACTAGATTTAGATGATCAACGTTCCGTGACGTGGCAACAAAGTAAAAGAGCTTACGTGAGAGACTGAAGTGGAGATACGAGCTTTTTACCCGCATCTCTTCCTTTCTTGATCTTGTAATTTTCTTTTTGGAATTCGGGGACGAATTCTTATAAGGAGGGAAGACTGTAATATCCCGAGTTTTTAAATATTTTTATACTGCATCGGGATATGCAGTGTTAATAATTTTTGTATATATATTTATGATATTTTATGAGTTTGTTGTTTGTTTAAAGCTAATTTTAATTATTTTATATTATTTTAAGTACTTTACGTAAAATTTTCCCGAAAATTGTATTTTCGGGGAAATTGACACGTAAATAATTTAATGCTATTTATTTTGACTAGTTTTATGAATTTGCATGAACTCATATATAATTTTAAAGTGCTAAAATAAATTGTATATATGTGTACTTATTTAACTTAATTAGAGTTTAGTTAATTTCCTTAATTTTATTATTTAATTTTTGTAATAATTAATTAATTTTAAGTGTATAAATTATTAAATATATTAAAATATTTGTGTGGTGAGTATTATTTATGTGTGGGAATATATATATTACTATAATATAGTGTGGACATATATATATATACATATATACACAAATTTTAATAAAAAAAAAAAATAAAAGTTGCCTTAATTACAGTTTTGCCCCTCCTTCATCTTCTTCCTCCCAAAACGTTTTCAGCCATTTTCAGCCATTTCAAGCTGGTTTTCTTTGCTTTCATTGTGCTTTTTGGTGTGCCACCTTCCCTTCCAGCCATTCCCGACATCCCAAGCTCCCATTTCCGGCGTTGTTTAGCCAGATTTTCATCAAGAAGCCAAAAATCGACTTAGCTCCGACCAAGCACTTTTCGGCCACCAAATTTGATGCCGTTGGTCTCTATCTTCTCCTTCAGCTCTGGTGAGTGTGATTCCAAGCTTTGTTTCACTTGATTTGGTCTAGAATTGCTTAGGTTTCAATTTCTTTAAATCAGCCATTTTGGGTTTTGAATTTTTTTAGCTTTAATTTGATTTATTCATGAAAAATTCCTTCACAAACTTTGTTCCTGAAAGATTAATATACATGATTTAATTTTTTTAGAATTTTTGGAATTTATTTTAATTTTTGTGAATTTTTGATTATTTTATTATTATTTTCTAATTTTTGAAAATTAATTAATTAAATTATGAAATTATGTTTTATGGTGATTATAGGAGTTGAAATGAATTATAGAAATTTATTTTTAATTTTTGTGAATTTTTATGTATTTATTTGGAATTTATTTAGTTTATGTAATTTTGAAAAATAGGGTTAATTATGTGTTTAATTGAAATAAATTGGTAAATTGAGTATATTTATTGATATTATTGAATTATATGTTGAGAAATTAATTTTTGAGTAATTATATAATTTTTGGTGATTTTTTGAACATTTATAGTGAATATATATATAGGGGTATTTTGGTAATTTTACACTAAATTGGCTAAAAATATAATTAAATTGGTTTTAATAGTTACTTAGGGTATAAAAATGATTTCTTCAAATTTTTAGTATTTTTAACTAATTAAAACTATTTTTCGTAAATTATTTTCAAATTATATATAATATACTATTTTTCTAAATAAATGGGTTTTTATTGATTTTTAGTATGTTTTAGGGTTAATTACGTAATTTGGATTTATAAAATGTATTTTTATTATATAAGGGCATTTTTGGTATTTTATAATTATTTTGTGAATTGTGAACCTTAGTCGGTGAATTGTAGTTTGGAGTCCGACCGAGGGATTGTGGTTGTAATTCTGTGTTTATTCTGAAGTGTATTTCTTTGCAGGACCGGCTCCACTCTTTGAGTAGAGAGATGTCTGTTTTACAAGAGAGGTTCTGTCGGATTTTCAGTAGAATTCTCGTAAAACGTGATGTCTGGTCAAATTCCTATTCTAACTCTGTGTCTAAAATTCTAGATCGAGTCTTTAGAATTTTCGTTAAATTTATTCTGATTTCATGTTGTCATTTGTTTGTCTAGCTGCGCTGAGACCGAGGCCTATCGGATTAGGCCCGCCGAGTTTGTCTCGTGGAGCGCTAACATGTGAGTTATTATACTGTATATATATGCACTGCATATAGGGTGCATTATTTAGAATTTTTCATTTTCATTGTATGTTTTAAAAGGGATTTAAATTATAATATTTTTGGTATATCTAGGGTTGCATTTTTATATATATGCATATTAAATAATTATGCATGTTAGTTTGATATATGCACATTAAACAATTAGGTTTAGGTTTAATACATTTGAGTAATATACACATATTTTAAAATGTACACTTGACATAATTATTTTATTAAATGATTAGTATATCTTAGGTATAGTTTTAGTAGATTTTAGGTTTATTCTTAAATAATTGCATGTTAAATCATAAACCTACACTTAAATTATTTTTAAGTTTATTTTTGGTATATTTTTTATTTATTTCCGAATAAATAAATGTTTTATTATTAAATTAAACCTAGCACATTAGTGGTATATTTAGGGTTTTTTTTTTATATATGCATGCTAGATAATTAGGTTTATTTTTAGTATATTTGTGAATATATGTTAAACACAAACACGTATTTAAATGAATATTTATACATAAATGTTTTATTAAATGATTTGTGTACTTAGGGTATATCTTTTGCATATTTAAGTATATTTTTAAGATAATGCATGTTATATTATTATTACTCATTTAAATTGTTTTTAACTATATTAATGATTTATCTTTAGTTTATTTCGTATTTTATTTGACACACACACACACACACACACACACACACACATATATATATATATATATATACCTGAAATATACTGGGTATATATGGTTGGTTTTACTATTATGAATATTGTTCTACATTAATTATTTTCCAAATGAATGATTTATTCCAAGTGAAGGATATTAATAGAATGTGCTTCCTAATGGGCAGTACTAGGACCGTGTACGTACCGGTACGATAGATAAGGATTGAGTGAGAGTTAAAATTGGGTGATTATAATTGATTTAATTGATTTGATTAAGATTAATGGTATGTTAGATAGTGTGATTGTCGGGCCAATCACACTAACAGTCAGACTGCTGGTGCTCGGTTGACTTAGTGTCTTGGGGCCAGTCTACTGTCCATAAGTGAATTGAATTATTGGGTTGATTGAGATGTGAGGTGATAGATAATGTGATTGCTGGAGCTCGATTGACCAAGTGTCTCGGGGCCAATCACACTGACAATCAAACTGCTGGAGCTCGGTCGACTTAGTGTCTCGGGGCTAGTCTATTGTCCAGATTGGAATAAGTGTTCTATTTGGAATCAAGTGAGTCTGCATGGCTTGAGTGATTATGGGGTTGTAGAGGTTGTTATTATTAGGGTTCTATGGATCCTTCATGAATTTAATCAAACGTTTTCTACATGTAGTATATTTATAAAAGCAGAGTTTGGCATTCGTGTGAAATGTGTGTGTGTGTGTCTATATATATATATATATATATATATATATATATATATGAATGTCTGATTGTTATGGTTTAGTTTGCATGTATATATAGTATAATAATTCACTCAGTGAGGTCTGACCCCCCTCAATTATTTTTTTTCAGGAGATTCCATATCATCAGACTTTAGTTGTAGAGTTCCTCATCGGTGTTCTTCAGTCCCGGCTATTTTATGCAAATATATATTCTGAACTTTGAATTGTATTCTAGAAACTGCAGTAGTAATGTTATAATTTTTGGAAGTGTATTATTTTGTTTGGATATTAAATACTCTGAGAATTTGTATTTGAACATTGTACGAATATGTATTCATTTATAAAAGGATTTAGAGTATTTATTTTATTTATTGATTCAGAAAAATTTTAATTCAGTCGTACTTTTATTTATTTATTGTAAAATGTTATTTTCTTAGGCTTGCTACGGGTTCCGGATTCAAAAGAATTCCCGTTCCCTAGCGCCGGTCATGACTCCTAGTTTGGGTCGTGATAGGAACTTATTATTTTGGACGTTTAAATTCCATTATGAATATTTATGTCACGACCCAAAACAGGAGCCATAAGTAGCGCTAGGGAACGAGAATTCTTTCGAATCTGGAACCTGTAGCAAGCCTTAAAATAAACAAAAACATGCAATAATAATAATAATATAATTAAAATATTTTGCAGCAGAAATAAAATTCATAAATAAAACAAAATAATAATCTGCCAATGGATTTAACAATACAGATCCATCTCATTTATAAATAATCTTTTAATACATATCTCAGTTCAAATATTTAAAATACATATCTCTTACAAACATAATGCATAAATCTCACAATCGACTATAACTATTGCAATGTCTAGGTTTTAAAATAAACTAAGGTAAGCAGTTTACATAGTGAAGCCGGGGCGGAAGAAATTCGGCATATGGGTCTACTATTGAGGTCTGAAGATGTAAACTCTCCTGAAAAATAATTAACGGAGGGGAGTCAGACCTCATTGAGTGAATTGTTATAATATAATATACATGCATACTAAATGACAATGCACACATTCAATAGTATATATAATAACTATATATACAGGCAAAATCACACAGATGCAGCAAAATCATTTTATATAAATATTAAGAAATGCATCTGTATATTAAGGATCAAATAGAACCCTAGAAAATTGCAACCTTAAACAGTGTTAGACAACACTCTAGCCATACAAGCTCACTTATTCCAAATAATTTCACTTGTTCCATTTGGACAGTAGACTGGCCCTGAGACACTAAGTCAACCGAGCTCCAGCAGTCTGACTATCAGTGTGATTGGCCCTGAGACACTTGGTCAACCGAGCTCCAGCAATCACACTCCCAAATCACATCTCACATCAAATAATTCAATCTGATCATAATCCACAAATAGGTTAGCAATAAAGCCTAAATGTTATCGGCGTACCGGTATGTACTCGATCCTAGTGCTGCCCACTAAGTAGCACGTTCTATTGATATCCTTCATTTATTATATAAAACATACATTCATAAAATAAATGATACATGATATTAAATAAAATAACAATATAAACCATATATATACTATAAATATACCAAAAATAAATCAGGTATATTTCAAATATATATACGTCAAATAAATTCAATTTTTTTACAAAATAAACCAGAAATATACCTAAAAACATTTTAAGAATAATTCATTATTAAAACATGCATATAGTTTAAAATATACCAATAATATACCAAAAAAAAACCTAAGTAATAAGTAAATCATTTATGCATAACTTATAAAATAAATCATACATTTCTAAAAACATGCATCTTAGAACACGTATATATAAAATAACAACTCACTGTTATTGCGCTCCTTGAGACGGGTCCGATGGGCCTAGTCCACTAGGCCTCGGTCTCGGCATAACTAAACAAACAAATGACAACACGACTTTAGAATAAATCTATCGAAATTCTAAAGACTTGATATAGAATCTTAAACACAAAATAAGAATAGGAATTCGACCGGACATCACGTTTTACGAGAATTCTACTGAAAATCCGGCAGAACCTCCCCTGTAAAATGGACATCACTCTACTAAAAAAGTAGAGCTGGTCCTACAAAGAAATACATTTTGAACATACGCAGAACATAATCCCTCGGTTGGACTCCAAACTATAATTCATTGACCGAGGTCCACAATTCACAAAATAAAATAAAACACACAAAAATTCCAGAAAATACCAAAAATCCCTTTAACACTCAAAATATAGCAATTTAGATATTTAAACGCTAAAAATATTTATTTTACCGAAAAATACACAAAAACCTTAATTTTAATAAAATATTATTAAAAATAAAAAATTCTCAATAAATTCATAAATATTGACCAAAATACATTTTATAAATCCAAATTGCATAATTAACCCTAAAACTTACTAAAAATCGATAAAAAACTCATTTATTTAGAAAAATCGTATATTATATATAATTTGAAAATAATTTACGAAAAATAGTTTTAATTAGTTAAAAATACTAAATAATTTGTAGAAATCATTTTTATACCTCAAATAACTATTAAAACCAAATTAATTATATTTTTAGCCGATTTAGTGCCAAATTACCAAAATGCCCCTAGTTATGTAAATTCCCTAAAATTAATAAAAAAATTCACCAAAAATAATATAATTACTAAAAATTAAATTTCTCAACATATAATTCAATAATATCAATAAATATACTCAATTAAACAATTAATTTCAATAAAACACATAATTAACCTAACTTTCCCAAAATTACATAAACTAAATAAATTCAAAATAATTATATAAAATTCAAAAAAATTACAAAAAAATTTCTAAAATTCATTTCAACACTTATAACCACCATAAAACACAATTTCATAATTTATTTAATTAATTTTCAAAAATTAGAAAATATTAATAAAATAATAAAAAAATCACAAAAATCAAATAATTCCCAAAAATTCAAAAAAAATTCACAGAGCTATATTAAGCTATAAGGATCAATTTTTCTGAAGGAAGATTTCATGAATCATTAAAATCGAAGCTCAAAAAAATAAAAAACCCTAAATGGCTGAAAATGAAAAATTGAAACCTAGGGAAATCTAGACCATTTCAAGTGAATAAAACTTGGAAATGCACTCACCAGAGCTCAAGGAAGAGATAGAGATCAGTGGGCTCAAAATGGTGGCCGGAATCATGTCGATTGGAGTTGAGTGTGAGTTTCAGCTTCTCGGGTTTTTACAGCGTTCAGCGGCACCAGAGAGGGTGGAAGAGGGTGGCTGAGCTGCTGGAAATGGTGGTGGCACACCGAAGAGCACACCGATGGGAAGAGGAAGGAGTTGCAGAAGCCGGAGACGCAAGGAAGATGATCGGGAAGGAGGAAGGTGACTCAATGGCAAAATGGTAAATATTGCAAACTTTATTTTTGTTAATAATAATATATGTATATATATATGTGTGTGTGTGTGTGTGTGTGTGTGTGTGTGTGTGTGTGTATATATATCTCACTTATTATTTTAATATATAATTAACACACACAATAAATGTCCACCACACACTTTAATAATAATATATATACACATATACATTTATACACATATTTATTTAACTAATATAAAAACTATATAATTTAATTTAATTTAATTAAATAACCCTAATTTAACTTTAAATGCATGTATTCGTAAATATATTTTATTGAAACTTTAAAATCATGTATGAACTCATGCAAATTCACTAAATCAGTTAAAATAATTAATATTTAATTATTCACGTTTTAATTTTTCCGAAAATAAAATTCCCGGGAAAATTTTATGTAAATATCTTAAAATAATATAGAATAATTAAAAATTACTTTAATAAATAAAAAACTCATTAAATAATCATAAATATCTATAAAAATTATTAACACTGCATATCCCGATGCAATTTAAAATTATTTAAAATCCGAGATATTACAATTTATTATTTTTGAATACTATTATTTTAATAATGTAATATCCCGTATTTTTAAATATTTTAATACTGTATCGGGATATGCAGTGATAATAATTTTTATATATATATTGTTATATTTTTACGAGTTGATATGTATTTAAAACCTATTTTAATTATTGTGTATTATTTAAAGTGCTTTACGTAAAATTTTTTCGGAACTTGTATTTTCGGGAAAATTTTCACGTAAATAATTTACTATTAATTATTTTAAATAGATTTACGGACTTGCATGAACTCATATAAAATACTAAATAACGTATGTTTGTGTAATTATTTATTTAATTAGGGTTTAATTAATATTACCCTAATATTTTATTATTTGTTTATTTGTTTTAATATTATTTAATTATTTTTAGGTGTATTAAATTTTTAAAATATTAAATTTTATGTGTGTGGTGTATATTTAATGTGTGTGATTTTATATTATTTTAATATATAGTGTAAAGTATATATATATACATATATACATTTAATATTAACAAAATTATAAAGTTTGAGTTATTTACGATTTTGCCATTCTTCCTTCTTCTTCCTCCCGACCGTTCCCATCGCCATTCCGGTCGATGCCATCCTGTTTTCTTGAATTTTATTAGTTTAGGTAATTTTGGAAAATTAGGTTAATTATGTTTTTAATTGAATTTAATTAGTTAATTGAGTTTAATTATTGATATTATTGATAAATATGTTGAGAAAATTAATTTTGGATAATTATACTATTTTTGGTGAATTTTTGAAGTAATTTTAGTATATTTATATATATATGGGCATTTTGGTAATTTTACACAAAATTGGCTAAAAATGTAATTAAATTGGTTTTAATAGTTATTTAAGGTATAAAAATGATTTCTACAAATTATTTAGTATTTTTAATTAATTAAAACTATTTTTCGTGAATTATTTTCAATTATATATATAATATACGATTTTTCTAAATAAAATGAGTTTTATTGGTTTTTACTGTGTTTTAAGGTTAATTACGTAATTTCTATTTATTAAATGTATTTTTGTGATATAAGGGTATTTTTGGTATTTTATAATTGTTTTGTGATTGTGGACCCCGGTCGATAGATTGTAGTTTGGAGTTCGACCGAGGGGTTGTGGATGAGTTGTTGTTCCTGTGTTTCGAAGTGTGTTTCATTGCAGGGCCGGCTCTACTCTTTGAGTAGAGAGATGTCCGTTTTGCAGGGGAGGTTCTATCGAATTTTTAGTAGAATTCTCGTAAAACGTGATGTCCGGTCGAACTCTAATTCTAATTTTGTGTCCAATATTCTAGATCGAGTTTCTAGGGTTTTCTGTTAGGTTTATCCTGATGTCTGTTATTTTTGTATGTTTAGTTGCACCGAGACCGAGGCCTAGTGGACCAGGCCCGTTGGACCCATCTCGAGGAGCGCACTAAGTGTGAGTTACTATTTTATATATATATGTTTAGAGTACATGATTTAGAATTATATGATTTATTTTGATTAATTATGCATAAATAATTCAATTGGTATTTAAGTTTATTTTAGTTTATTTTGGTTTATCTTTGGTTTATTTTTAGTATATTTTAAATTATATGCATGCTTTATTAAACGTTTATATTTAAAATGTTTTTAAATATATATTTAGTTTATTTTACAATTTAATTGGATTTATTTGATGTATATATACTTGAAATATACCCTGGTTTACTTTTGGTATATTTTCAGTATATATATGGTTTATGTTGGTATTTTATTTAAATTCATGCATCATTTATTTTTATGAATGTATGCTTTATTTTTTAATGAAGGATATCAATAGAACGTGCTACCTAGTGGGCAGCACTAGGACCGAGTATGTATCGGTACGCTTATAGCATTTAGGTTATATTACTAACCCTGTTTGAGGATATTGATTGGATATGATTATTTGATGTGTGATATGATTTGGGAGTGTGATTGCTGGAGCTCGGTTGACCAAGTGTCTCAGGGCCAATCACACTGACAATCAGACTGCTGGAGCTCGGTTGACTTAGTGTCCTCGGGGCCAATCTACTGTTTAAATGGAATAAGTGAATATTTTGGAATAAGGTGAGCTTGTATGGCTAGAGTGTTATCTAACACTGTTTTGAGGTTGCGATATTCTAGGGTTCTATTCGATCCTTCATAAACTATGATTTTTCAATAAAAATATATAAAATGATTTTATTGCATTTGTATGTAATTGCTTGTATATATACATATTATATATATACTTTTGATTGTGTGCATTGGCATTTAGTATGCATGTATATATATTATAGTAATTCACTCAGTGAGGTCTGACTCCCCTCTGTTGATCATTTTTCAGGAGAGTCATCATCTTCAGACCTCAGTAGTAGGCCTGTACGCCGGATTTCTTCCGCCTTGACTTCTTTGTGTAAACTACTCACTTAAGTTTTTATTTTATCTAGACACCGCAGTAGTCATTAAGTTGTTAAAGAGATGTTGTATTACATTTGAACTGGATTTGTATTAAAAGATTTATATATATGAGATATGGATTTGATTTAAATTCCCTGGTGGTGAATTAATATTTTTATATTTATATTTATGATTTTATTTCCACTGCATTAAGAGCTGTTGTTATTATTACTGGCATGTTTATTTTATTTTTAGGCTTGCTACGGGTTCCGGATTCGAAAGAATTCCCGTTCCCTAGCGCCGGTCATGGCCCCTGTTTGGATCGTGACAAAGTTGGTATCAATGCAGAGTTCTGTGTCAGGGCTTAGTTGTGTGAGTCATGGCCCTAGTTTTCAGAATTGTGTTTTCTTTTGGTAAGTACTGCAGTGAATTAGGTTCGAGTATGTCTTGATAAGTATTCCTTGCTTTAGTTTTCTGCGTTATTCCTCCATTGTCTATTTTTTCTGAACCTTTCCGTTTGTCTTTTCAGAATGAGGAGGCGAGCGCGTGTCGCTCCACCGGTCGTTGAGGGCGAGGATGATGAGTCTTTTCAGGATGAGGTTTTACCTCCTGAGCAGCCAGTCAGACGTAGAGGTCGTGGCAGAGGTAGACCTCGAGGAGCGGTAGGTCACCGTAGGCAGAGAGAGTTACATGACGAGGAGCATGTTGATCCTGAGTTTGATATTCCTGTGCCTCCAGTTGTTTCGCCTATTCAGCCTGCCTATCAGTAGGGTTATGTCTGACCCTGAGGTAGCTTTGTTCTATGCCAAAGTTGGCAGAATTGTGTTTGATGGGACTTCCGATCCGTTAGACTTTCTGCACGCGATTGAGACTCGGACTCAGACTGCTAATACCGAGTACCAGCGGATTATGATCATCGAGTTATCTATTGAGGGACCAGCCTTAGATTGGTTCATTCAGATGATCCAGCCTTACATGATGACGATGACCTGGGGCTCAGTTCAGAGAGCAATTTATGAGGAGATTTTGTCCAGAGCCTCTTCGCATGAGCTCTCATCTCCATCTGACTAGTATTTCACTGTCACTACCTATGTCACCGAATTGGGTTTTAGCATTTGCTGGTATACCTACAGTAGGCCTTACTCTGGAGTCTGCGATTGAATTGGCTAAGGAGATTGAGCTGAGGCTAGTTAGGCAGGGAGCGATGCCTGATTTTTACCAGCTAGGAGTTTAGTCGAGTGAATTGCAGGCTACTCCGTATTTGAGTTTTCATGTTGGATCGAGTAGTCAGCAGTGAGGTCTGACTCAGCAGAGTCAGAGACAGCAAGCAGCGAATGCATCGGAGTAGTAGACCTGGCCGTGGAGGTTAGCGTAGACCATTCAGATTCGGGTCAGGTGCTTCGAGCAGTAGCAGTGGTCGTAGTTCTGGATCAGCTGCCAGTGTTTGCCAGACTTGTGGTAGAGTCCATCAGGGACCGTGTTATCTGACACCGTTGACATGCTTCAGATGCGGGCAGATAGGATATTTTGCTAAAATCATGTCCTTACTCCGGGTATCAGCAGCCGCAGATTCCATGATTCCCACAGCAGTCGATTGCTAGTGCTGCACCCGTGCCATTTCAGTTACCACCAGCTCAACATCAGAGTTCCACTCAGCTTGTTCCATAGCAGAGTCATGGTAGAGGTACTAGAGGAGGTGCCAGAGGTGTTGGCCAGGCTTCTACCAGTCAACAGGGAGGTCGAGGACAGGCCAGAGTCTTCCATCTCACTCAGCAGGATGCTCAGGCATCCAATGTAGTCTTGGCAAGTATTATTTTCGTCTGTTACCTGGATGCATGGGTTTTTGTTTGATCCGGGTGCCACGCATTCGTTTGTTTCTCCCGTTTTTGCTTCTAAATCTTGTTGGTAAGCTTCGAGGATGGCTATTCCTTTGTCTGTTGCCACTCCTATGAGCGATTCTTTGGACACCGATATTGTTCTTTCTGGTTGTCCAGTTCTCGTGGGAGATAGAGAATTACCCACTGATTTGATTCTGTTGGATGTGATGGAGTTCGATGTTATTTTAGGAATGGGATTGGTTATCTCAATACTATGCCATGGTAGATTGCAGGAATAAAGAGGTTACTTTCAGAATTCCTAATGAAGAAGATTTTAAGTTTGTGGGTGATAGGAGTTCAACACCTCAGAATCTTATTTCTGCTATTACGGCTAGGAAGTTATTGAGGAAAGGATGTCAGGGATATTTGGCATTGGTTAGGGATACTTTAGTGGAGAAGTTGTCACTCACAGATGTTCATGTTGCCTGTGAGTTTCCTGATGTTTTTCCCGAGGAGTTGCTAGGTTTACCACCTCATAGAGAGATTGAGTTATGTATAGATGTGGTACCAGGTACTACTCTTATATCTATGCCACCCTACAGAATGGCTCATGCAGAGTTAAAAGAGTTGAAGGAGCAGTTACAAGAGTTATTGGATAAGG